>PDGT01000032.1:2261082-2429652 GCA_003671415.1 Megathymus violae
GCCGCTATCTTGCCGCGCCCCCGCCGGCCGAACCTCATCGTTCAGTTCAGGAGGGTGCCAAAAATCGATGCTTCCCTAGCTACCCTCAGCCACATCCCAGAGGGCGATGCCACGGATAGAGCCACCGTTAAGAATTACTACATATATAAATAGATAGCCACGTCCCAAGCTTCCTTCGAGAACACTGAATTCTATGATGCATAGTTTTCTTTTGCTCTGCAATTAATTATTTTCTCAAGAAAAAACAGTGTGCATAGGTCACCTGTTACAAAAGTTTAAAAAATCAAACAAAAGACAAGGCAAAATATAACAACATCATAATCAAAACATCACAAAACATCGCAGCGTTAAAAACTACGGATCCTGTCTATATGGTAGAGACCTTGCACAGAGTATCTAGAGCGGGACTAACTGATAATTCTGCTATCAAAAATGTTGTTTCCAGAAAGTCTTCCAAGTCTTCAGAGGCAACAAGACTATATAATCTATTGGAATCAGGACTCGTATTTGTTCTTCTAATGGTATTAATATTTTCAATTTGAAGTTGGTCACAGCACTAAGGTTTACTATATGGTTATAAATCTAATGGTTGTAACAGCCAATTATCAAAAAATTCTCAGATTGCTTTCATACAAATAAAATAACATAACTAACATTCCGAATACAAATTATTGCGATACAAAATTTGGACATCTGGCCGAACCATTTCAGTTGACAGTGATTTTAGAAAACTCTTACACACACAGTATTCATTGAAGGCAAAAATATAATACCTGTTCACTTACAAAGAGTTTTACGACACAGGGTGCAGGGCATTGATGCGTTTATTGTTGAGCAGGTAGTAAGTTTTGTAGATTACCAGAAAAAACTTCCAGTAACAATTTTTTCGCGCTAGCATGAAACAAAGGATGTGCCGTCGACCCGGTTCGGGCGCTTGCACCCTGACGCAGCCCACGATGCGAACAAACCAGGAAGCCTTCGAATAAATGATCTATCTATTTTCAGATTTTGTTGCTATGACGCTTTAGTGATCATTCGTGAATTGGTAAATTGAGACTTACTTATAATGAACTGTACAACATAGGACGTTTTTTATAATAGGCGATGTTGTTACTGCCCAAAGACAATATATTCATATTTCCAAGTAATTCGTAGACGTATTTAAAATATTTTATCGTGAAAGCATTGTGATAAAATTCAAGAAATAATTCTCTTTTGTGTGACGTACAGGGGCATGAGTCAATGGTTATTACACACACAAAAGTACAAAGCTTGAAAAACATACTGAGCGAAACGGTAAAAGCAACACGAAGTCGTCCCTATCATTTATCGTCTGTGGAACTGCCCATGTTGTTAACCTTCCCGTCCTCGTGTTACTAACTTTATCAGTTATCGACTCGTAAATATTAATGCCAACGGAATCTTTATGTAAACAATGATATTCAAGATTATGAGGAACTGGTTCACTAGAAATAGTAGATATATGAAAATCTTATTGCCGCCGTCGTTGAATTTAATTAATTAAATTAATTTTTAATTTCATCAATATTCGAAAAATGTTATTATTATTTGTTTTTTTTTTTATAGTACTTGCTACATCTTCGTCTACTTGCGCCATAAAACCGCTTTTATTAAAAAAGTAATGATGTTCATTTATTATTTATCAAAGAAAAAGGAAAGCAAAATATGAAGAAAACAACCGTATTAAAACCTACTAAGCTGCAAACCTCGACGCATTTGTCACTTGGATTTCCCTTCGTCGTACTATAATAAAATAATATTATCAAGAATAATATTGTTGTGTTTTGATTTATTTCAGTCCGTATCAGTAATACTGTCGGTCCAGCTACAGCTAAACTTGTATAGCTGTACAAAGTTCTTTATCTATACTCAAAGAACGTTTTCATAAAGGTAACTAACATTTGTTTTCTCTAAATACATCGTACTTGAACGAAACGACGAAAACTCCTGACAATCGAAAAAAGTTGACTCCTGGAATAATTTGCAAATTAATATCGTTTTTGGAATCGCCGGCAATATAATTGAAATTATCAATGACAAACTAAATAGCCAACACTCACTTCGTGCTGGTAATGATTGGCAAATTCATGAAAATTGACATTGTAAAGCGATGTGGCATACTTTGAAAACAGTAGCATCTCACCTCAAAGTACTACTCATATAAACTCGCATCACGTGACCTCTTAGTTTTCTCAGCACATTGTTAAAAGTTCATCCATGTTAAAAAGGTTTGGGACTTCTTTTTCTAAAATACATAACGTGATTATACGAACGAGAGAAATAGAAACAAGTTTCGATTACTCGTATTGGTATTTATGTGAAAATAATTACGGTGGTATTTGAGGGGACCGAGTGAGGTTCATGGCGCATGCGGAGTGAGCGCTTGGGCAAGACCCCTTGGTTTACTTGGTGCAGGTTACAATAACGGAGCTGCACGATCTCCCACAGAGAAATGGAACAACGAAACGGTGGCCGTAGATAACGACAATATAGCAACCATTGTTCAAAGGATTGTCTGTCCGGACACGACGCAAGTTTTGTAGGCATGTTCATTTTGCGAGTTCCTGATCACATTTTATTTTTTGGAAACAAATTGGATTTTCATGAATATTAAGTATTTTTGATCGTTACATATATGTACATAGAACTGACTCGAATCACGCTGTAGACCTTATATAATAACAAGATTATGTATATATCGTTGGCCATCATATGGTGATCATAGAATAGACATAATCGTTGTAACATAGCGAAAATTTTGCCCTCCCTTCAGAGTGCGGAAATCAAGCTTCCATAAATTGTCTTTATAGTGTAAGGTATATTATTATTCCTACTCGTGATTTTTTGCGTCTAACGGTAGATCTTTGGGATTTAATTTTATATTGTAATCAATTAGTAAAATATTGTTCAATAAAACTTTCCTATTCTCATATTTTTTGAATATTTATTTTTAATTATTTTTAAATTACCTTTAAACTTTACCTTATACGTTTTCAATTTATAAATAAATCTTTTTGCATACTGATAAATAGCAACCAATACACGTATTTTTCAATTAAATTAATTATAAAAGACCTAATTTAACAACGGTAAAAAATGAAGACAAAATATTCTGTTATTGCAGAATTACTTAAATGTTACAAACATAAACTTTTATTACTCAAACATTCACTTTGAAGGATGCATTTATGCTTCTGAATCTCAATTTTACGTCGTGAGTAAATCATAACTGATAATACCAGGATATTATCGATAGTAATTTCTTGGAATGCTTACGTTTTATGAAATATATTGGTCATTTGACTTTGTCACTGAGTCAAAAACATTGAACAATCTGCTTCACAATGTTTACTCATCATGAACTGCGACTTGCCAATTTCTAAACATGCCATTAATTTCTGAAAACCTCTTGTAATGGATAAAAAAAACTATTGTAATGATATAATCATAGATACATTTAACACTGTCGTGAAATAAGCAATAACTATTGAAACAACAGATAAAATATTTGTAACATAAGAATATTGTAAAACGACAAATGGTAATTAATATTATGAAACTTGACGGTCTCAAGAATTGTCAATTTTACAATCAGACCACGACATATGCATCAACATCGTTCATGCGAAAATTGTCCATTACAAGTAAAACAAACCGCTTTATATGCTGATTTTGATGAAAGATTTTTTTTTCATCTATACAAATAAAAAAATACTATTTATACCAAGGGAGCGTTTATATATTAAATATATTTTTGGAAATATCTGTCTGGTTTGTCTGTCTGTACATGTATCATGTGGATACTTTTGATCCCGGGATATGGTCAGTTCCCGGGGAAATAAAAGTTAGTATGGGCATTCTATTAAAACGGTAGTAAACAAATATAGACTGCTCTTCTGCAGTTATTGCAATAAATGAACATGATTTTAAAACATAGAACAATGAGAACCGCCCTTAAAACAATCAAATGGAACAATCATTAAATCTTATTAAAAGGTTGATCTACTACTGTTCCATATTTTCTTTTTCTACTGTGTAAATATTTAGTGTACCTTATCTTTGTTTGAAATAAAATCATACTTGTCAATATAAATAGTAAGTACTTTTTTGTCGTCAATATCATTTATTTCATACTCTTTGTTATAATCACTTGCTGGAATGTCTTTTTAATTAAGTTTGCTTGTTTTTTATACTTATATCTTACAACCGAACATACATATGCGTTAGAAATTGTATTCCAAGTTTTTAACAATGATTGCTTTCGAATGACTAAAGTTGTAGACGCCCAGGAGAGTTTAGAAAGCGATAATGGCTTTCGAGAGGCAACTCTTAGCATTTGTTTTAGTGTAAGCCTAGTGGCTAGACGATCATATTCTTGCCAAGCTAGAAATTACAGTTAACCATACGAACTTGCGTACAAAAATCGCTACCTGTCCTATTCTTGTTTGGACGTATTATACAAGTCAATGAAAAAACTTATAGCAATAGTTTTACTCCGTCAGAATGTTTCAAGTGACTTAAGAACTACCGATACTACTGGTCAGAATATTATTTCTCGAGCATAAATTTATACGTTGGTTTACTAACACTCCACATTTCCAAACTGTTCATAGCCGAGGCACTAACTTGGAAGACAAGTTAGAAAGCCTGGAGGGTAATGACACCCACCATCTATCTAGTGTAATTGTTCATCGGCCATATCAAGTTGATACGAGATTAAGCATAATTAAGTCGTCAAATCGTGAGAGATATTTTGGAGACAGTTTTCGATGGGAAACAGTGCGCTCAATAAAATGCCGAGACCATACCTTGTGATTGTTCACTGCCCATATCTGGTTGGTGCGAAATTAACCATGATTATGTCGTCAAAATCGAAAACGACGGTTTTGCAGATAGTGAACACAGAGAACAATGTACTTTGCGAAAGTGTCGTTCTGTTGAAATAGGTTCTACTTTTTAAGATCCTGTACAGATACGGAGATGACTAGATATTGACCACTATAGCCGCGAAGATTACTGCAGCTAGTGTTGAGTTCCAATGATATTCCTAGCAAGACACTTGGATAAAATGTGGCATATGAAATTTACAGAACGGACGGAAATAGACACTTAGGTGTGCTCCTAAGGGAGTCTGGAAAAACTTTGTTTGCACTGAGTTGCTAAGAGGGATTTGCTATTAGTAAAAATGTCTTATTATTTCGATTATTTTTCTGGCCGTTAAGTATGTAACGTTTAAAGATCCGTTCATTAAAATTTGCACATGGAAATGATGTTTGTACCAATACGTAGTAAGCAAAATAACAAAGCACCGTTGATCGTCTTAAGGAAATAATTCTTAACCATTTTTTGGTTAGTTCTGTCTTTATCTGTGTATCAATATTTAAATTCGATTGATTTTCATGAATCATAAAAATAAAGTGCTACGTTAATATCATCTCTATATGCATTCATTAAATAATTTTGGAGTGCAGTTACAAGTGACTCATACATACATATTAACAAAGGTTAATAAACTTAGCCACATACGTCATTCACTGCTGATATAGCTCTTTGATCTTGGAAAATGTTAACTTTAGCTGTACCGACTTAAAAACTATGTTGTAAGCTGAAATTACAGTAAACATGACTTGACAAAATGCAACAATCATATATCTTATTTTTTTTATGAAATATCGATTTCAAATTAAATTAATTTTATGTACTTTTTAGTACTCTCTCTATATATAGGACAAATGCAGCGCACAGCACTAGCGTAACAAGTAATATTTGAAACGAATAGTAAATTGAACTAAGATTGAATTATATGTGCTTCAAAAATGATAATAACAATAATATGCACAGTAATTAATCCAAATTCAAAATACACTTACGCACTGATTTTTTTGTTTCCACTACCTTGGTGCTTTAAGAATATCGGAAAGAAAGTCCTCAGCACATCTATTAAATCAACATTTAATTATACGTAACAATTAAAAAGTTTTAACCTGCGAGGAACCTGTAGCGGGACTATTATTACCAGGCGACCGTGTTATATATATATACATATATATATATACATATTCGGCTGTTCTTTAACTACGCTAGACTATAATGCTATGCTTTAGGACGTCACTTGAAAGTTCCAACAAATAAATCATATACCAACTTTGTTATTTTATTGTAAAAACAAATACGAAATTTTATTGTAAAAACAAATACCAAGCCACATAAAAGAATATTGAATCTTTGGAAGCCTTATAAAGATATAAACTATGCCTATTTATTTTCACGATTGTGTATATCACTATTCTGCTTGTACATATTTAGATTTTGTCATATAAATAATAAAGTAGTATAGATTGACAGGCTATGGTGAGCACGCCTATTTCTTATAGTGTTTTCAAATTCATATTCAAAATCATTTAGTCATATAGGTACTCTGTAAATACAATTATGAACGTCATTTTTTCTGGAAAGACACACGCAACATTAATCTATCTATAAGTAACTCTAATTGCTCTTTTCTGCAATACAAATATTAAATCAATGTCAGCTGCTTTACCCCACATAAAGACACTATAACATAAATAGGAATACAAAAATAGGCAACATAAACAAGTTTAGCCCTCTCTATAGCCATAAACTGTTGTATCAGATTAATTCATTAAATTAAGTCTTGTGTTATTTTAAAAGAATATTAGCTGAGAATTAATGAATGTTTAAAATACTCTCTTAAAATGTTTTTTATGTATGATTAAATCTCGACTTTTAACATTGTCAAAGGAGTATATACATAAAACTAGATATTTTCAAAGAATTTTACCTATATTCATGTCTCAATAACAATAAGGAAGAGGTCTGAAATAATTTACATTTAAAAGATTTGAGTTTCTGAAGAAAATTGTCATCTATTTTCAAAGCAGTGCTATTAAGGACTGGTTTCATATTTTTTCACAGATTGGATATACTGACATGTTATACATAAATATAATATAATTAAGTTTATGGATCTGGACGGTAGAGCAACCTTAGTATTTGCTTTAGAAACCAATGAAAGAATGATCAAACACAACAGAGTAAGAATAATAAAACTGTGATGGTGAAAATATAACAAACTGAAGTTTGGAATTATTGTAAAAGGGGTTGAAGGGTAAGAGAACTATAAATTAACAATTAATAACCACAAGTTTAGGCTCCATATTGTAATAGCCACGAATCCGACTACATTCAAACATGACTTAGTCAACAATACGGTGTATCTGTATCCAGGTGACATAGGCTCCCACACCAGGCAGGGTTACTACCAAGTGAAATGGTTATCAATTACCAGCTATTTCTACAGTAGAATACATAGCAATTCCATATAGTACATCTAGGGCAGAATTTGTGCCATATATACCAGACAACTGTAAAGCAAGTGGCTTTAGTATGATGGGTGTTAAGGCTAACAATGTTTACAAACAAGGTAATTCTTGAGACTGCTAAGGAGAAGAAACCTCTACATTGAGAAAGCTGTAACCCAGTTTGTGATGATCCTGTTTGAAGTACAAGAGGGAGGTCATAGATTTAAGCTCTTGCATGGGCAACTATTGGCAATGGGGCTACTATTCTAACTAACTAACGGGGTAACTGAATATGAATATGTAACAGATAAATGTTTGTGCATGGGTCTTGAATGTTTGTTACAAACATGTCATTTGTATATACCCTTGTCATTTGATATTCAGGGTACCTTGATGCATTCAACATGAATATCAATATAACTGTTAAAACTAAAGTATTAATATATTTCAGCAATATATTTATTGATTTTATTTAATGTAGAAGTTGATTACAATGAATAAATGAAATATAGAATAAAAATCAATGAACAGCATATAAAATGAATATAATTTGTATAAAAAACTTGATATATGATAAATACATTATTCCAAGTAGGAATCACCATACATTTATCAATAGAATTTTGTTTTAAAATAATTATTACATCATATTTGACATAGTCTACCTAGTTCATGGTGTAGGAATTCCAAAGCTGGTTAGAAAAAGTTACGTATGAATTAAAAAATTGTAGGTAGATTTAATTTCTTTTGAATATATGAGAATTATAAATTCATTTTTGACAACAATGGAAGAAAGTTATGCTTTACTGAAAAAAAAATGTTACATAAAAATCGGTAACAAAGACATCCCTGGTGAATCCTGCACTGTCATCTCTGCATCCAGATTTGGGAAACACGAGATACTGATTCATAACTGCTCATAATCACTAAATTACTTCCAAGACGCATACTTACCAAAAATACATTGATTGTCTCGCACGCCGGGAATCAGTTAATTTTACTACGCATCACAAAAGTGTTCGTTAAGCTGTAGTCCATTAAACGTAAATCATAAACGCCTCAGCGCTTCAACTTTATTTAAATGAAAATATGCCCGACAATGCAGGTAGATTGCACACAATTATATCTACTAATGATGTTAAATTTTAGAGTCTGCTATAGACTTTTTCAATTTTATTGCACTAGTTACAAATACTGATCATCAGCCCGATACTATTTATATTATTTCGCAATTAATGTATATTTATTTATTATTATCATAAAACACCACGAAAACAACAGCGGTGAATGAACGATCAATTGATTTAAAAATAAAGTTTTTCCTCTATGGGCTTTGTCAATGACACAGATATGTAATATTAAGTCAGTTGTTAGTATTACAAGAAACTCATATTATTATTATAAACATTTATTGAGGATATTCAAAATCTACGGCACTTTGAGCGAAAGATCATAACTAATTGATTATAAAATATAATTTCAAATCAAAAATCTTAGAACTAACTAATTTTTATTGTCAATAAATTAAAATAAAGCATTAAATTTTTTTTATTGTCTATTAATTCGGTTTTGCTTGCTTCGTGACAATTTTGTGAACTTCATTTGAGAACCTATGAACCGAGTTATTATTTATTATGAAATTCTTCTAATTTTCTGCGTTGCAAGCAACTCCACTAATTATTACATTTGTTATTCTCTACTTTATTAATAACTCTATAAGAATTTGCTACTTTGATATCAATGATCAACATGCATGATGATTCTAGGGAGTATTAAAAAATAATAGAATATTGTATATGTGAAGGAAAATTAGATTAAAATCTATGACATGCCATAAAAAAAACTGTTGTAATGTCGATGTCAATTGTCAATTGTTTGACAATTGTCAAAATTTCGCGCCTTATGTTGATTGATGTTGATTTTAAGTTTAGAAATATAATTTAATCAAATATCTAACAGAATAAAAGCCGTGTATGTAATTAAAACCAAAAATGTCGACTCCATCCAAACGTCCATCGTCTCGTGCCTCTTCTGAAGCACCAACTCCGTCAAGAAGAACAAGGGCTTCGCAAGTCGTTGTTCCAGAGACGCCGCAACGATCTACAGGAACTCCTTCCAAAGGTAATACAATTTATAAACATGAACTGTACTAACTGTATAATAAGAATTATTCATAATTTAACCCTTTCTTTTTGTAATTTTTTCTTGTTGGCAAAGTTGTCATTAAGTAATAATTTAAGTTGTTATTAAGTAAGTTTATTAGCGAATTCCTGGATACACTTTATTCATTAATGTACAAATAGAGTTCTAGTTCAGTTCCCTGATACAGCTACAACATATTTGGTACCATCTTTCAACTGAATCTGCAATATATTTAAGTATTGTATTTTGTGTAACAGATGGCACTTCTGGCACACCTCGACGAACTCCAAGAACACCCAGTCAGATACCAGGAACATCTCCAGCCCGAGCCATGGTTTCTAGTCCACTGGGTAAAACTATACACAAAGTTTTGAGTGTTACCATATAAGCACTATTTAAAATAAGTTCAATGTTATCTTAAGCTGGAACATTGGGGTCTAGTTTGGTCATGTCTTTAATAATTGCATATTCTGAATTTGACAAGTTTTATTATGTAATTATTTTATTGCTTTCTCATCTTCACCAATCGCCAAAAGAGCTGCATAAAAAAGTACTTCTTATGTATTCTATATTACCAAACCCCAGGAGTAGAACACTGTTGCACAGAAGCGAGTTTTTTGCTTATACTGAAGCTGAATTTAATCATATTATTCATCACGTACCTTTTTGGCCAAATATTTCTGTGTTAACTTCCCTGTATCAGTAACATATTTTTTTTCATTTATCAGTCTTTGATATAAAATATAAATTATTGTTAGATAAAAATTGGTTCACTATCTAAATCATATTTATAAATTGTCCTCACTAATAAATACATAACTTTATTTGGATATATATTGCATCCAAAATAAAATTACAGTAATGTAACAAAATTCCGTTATATTATAGTCAAATAAACAAACAGTCAGTATAATCAAACAAAATAAGCAATATAACATAACAATTCAAAATAATGCAACAAACAAATTTCCAAGTGGCCATACTGTGTCAGTAATATATTTTATTTACATTGCAAAATTATTGAATGATTTAATCTAAAACTTCTTTTTGCCAACAGTTCATTTTGTGGTGACCTCAATAATATGCTTATGCTTAGTCTTCAGCAATGTTAGTTTAATTTTTTATGTCTTATGCTTGAGACAGACATTTTGTCTTTGTAAACTAGAACCACTGCTTAACACATAATTTATACTGTGTAAATAGTATATTTACACAGTATTGATCTAGACTGCTATCTGTGTAGTTCAATACACATTTACTACTTACTATACTTACTATACTGGGTAGATAATTTGTTTTAATGTATTTTGCTAAAGCAATAGTTTTTGTTCAATAAACATTAAGGGTGTATGTGTGTGTATGGGTATGTTTATTGTTACAAGTGTTCACGTAATTGTCAAAATTAGACCACAACTGTACAATTTTTTGTTGATAAGACTAAAACTTGGCAATAGGTATCAAACGAAACAAGAAAATCAGTAGACAAACAAAGGACAAAAAGGTATTTAATTATTTTATTTTTGCCTATTTATATATAGATATCAATTTGTAAGTCACTTTTTGCACAGAAATTGTCTATTTTATTATTACATATTTTGTTTGATTACAATTTTTTTTTGTTTTATTTTACAATTCTTACTAGATCATTTAAAGTTTTATTGTTATGATAATAATACACAGTTTACAGATTTAACCAGATTGAACTTGAATAAAATTAATGATTTATTAAATAATACTAAACTAAAGTGAATCTATTTAGGTTTAAAAGTTATCACAAATTACTACATATGGCTATATATTCAATTTGTTTTAGTAATAACATAATAATAATAGTATATTAAACTGAGTGCTGCCTGGGACAGTAGGTTGGACGTAAACCTTTTTCTTGTCACCTCTTCCTGGACCGCTCACAGTGGGAATTTGTTGAAATAATTATTGGCTTTCGCAGTTTTTGTAAAATCCAACTTTAAATAAATTCAATTTCTTTTTTAGATGACTTAAATAATATTATGATAAGATTACTTAGCATTACTCAATGTTATGTTTTTCTTATTGGAATCACAGGAACGGATATTGATATGAGTTCGCCACTCAACTATGGAACACCCAGTTCCCTCAGCACTCCCCGATCGCTTATGCGCGGGGCGATGACCCCAGCGCGACAACGTGCGGACTTACGAGGTCACCATCTAGGACCTAATGTTCCAGCACCGACACCTACTAGAACGGTAAAAATACTTGTTATTAATAAACAAGCTTCTTACAGGAAATTTTACCCATTAACCTTTCATAAGTTAACTTAAACACGAGTTCTTAACTTGCTATGGCTATCATGGAATCATGTGTTAAGAAATTCCTTGATTCATTTGGCTTTAAACGTATCACTTGTGATACAATTATCAAAATTTCAAGTCTATATGTTATATATATGTGTACTTTACACTATTATGTTGTCTTGTTTTATTATTAGTCTTCCAAGTCTATTATTATTAAGAAAACAAGTAATCTTGAGGTCTACAGCTGTAATGAAACCAAATATGAATTCTATTGCGCCTTATTTACGCTTGCTTTTTTCAATAAATTTACAGAGGATGGTAGTTTTTTTATGTAAGTTTCCCCAATCTCATGGAACATGATAACATAAATCCTTTATTGAAAGCTGGTGATAAAGGCTACCTCATTAATTTATACCCATTTATATCTTATCTATTTATTTGACCTTATAATCAATTTGAATTTACTTATAATCAGCTACTATCACATTTTTCCCTAAAAAAATTTTTTTCATATTAATCCATTTGTTTTTCAAGGAAGAAAAAAACCACTGATTCAGGCACAGGTAGCACTTCGTAAACACATTGTAACTATAAGTATCATTATAATTATCAGTTAAATTTTTAGAGGGACGGCGTTGAAGCAGAGCCATCAAGCGAACCGCAACTAGTAGTCTGGGGCACGGACGTCGCCATTGCAGAGTGTCGTGAGAAGTTCATCAAATTCATACAGAGATTCGTCGAACCCACCGCCTTGACTAATGAACCTTTATATGAACTCAAATTAGAAGAGGTATGTATACATGACGTTTTTACTAAGTTAACTTGAGGTCCGTGTAAACAAAAAGCTCCAAGTTACTCAATCGAATATAATCCAATTGAGTATATCTTTCTATATTTTCAGTTTATATTTTTAAGTTTCAACAAACTCAAAAATGCGAAACGGCTCAATTCTCGTGCTGTTGGGATTATATACATAAAAATGGTTCATTGTTGCAGATTCACACATTAGAAGAACCGTTTTTAGATGTCGACTGTGAGCATGTCAAGATTTTTGATTCCAAACTCCACCGACAGCTGGTCTGCTACCCTCAAGAGGTAATTTTATAAGTGTCATTGAAACTCGGACTTTTTTGAGTTTCAGTAATCATTCAACATAGACCACAGCATCCATTGAATTGTATTCATTGTACGCCGGCAACTAGGCTGAAGAGCTAATTTTTGTATAGGTAGTTCCAGCTTTTGATGCAGCAGTGAATGAACTGTTCTTTGAAAAGTACCCCGCCGCAGTTTTGGAGCATCAGATTCAAGTGCGCCCTTATAACGCGCCGCAGAGACATATGAGAGATCTTAACCCGGAAGGTATGTTCATGTTTATTTAGTAGCTTTATAATATCAATCGCAACTTGTAGTATCAATAGCAACCTCAGAATGATACGGTAAATGCGAAGGGGGACCACGTGATCGTTAATGGTCACTGATGTTCATTAACATACAAGGGCGTCATTCACGTGTTGCTAGATAATAGGGAAGTGTTGAAGCTGCTTGTAACAAACATTAAAATCAAATTGTTTTTCACAGATATCGATCAACTGGTAACGATATCGGGTATGGTGATCCGTACGTCGGGCATCGTGCCGGAGATGCGCGAGGCGTTCTTCAAGTGTGCGGTGTGCGGAGCGGCGGCCGTGGCGGAGTTGGAACGCGGTCGGGTTCCCGAGCCGGCACACTGCGGACACTGCAATACCGGGCATAGCTTCCAGCTCATACACAACCGGTCGCATTTCAGTGATAAGCAACTCGTCAAACTGCAAGAGGCCCCAGGCAAGTACATTGTGCACGTTTGTCGATGTATACATACACTATTGATGTTGTCTAATTACGTGAGAGCTACTCTCTCGTTATTATTGTGTAATCATGGCTGGCGTGCGAACTTGCTAATCGAATTTGTCGCTTTTTTTTTTATAGTTTCTCGATAGTTTATCGTGGCACACATGTAGCGCAACAGCTTCTATTTATTTATCGAGTCCAAGCAGACTGATTTCTCGTTTTCAATATAATTTATTAAATCTGAATGAGTATCAAAAAAGAGTTGTCCACGAAGTAAAGTTAGGAATCCACAATTAAGTTCATTTCATTTCGTTACAGATGATATGCCGGCCGGTCGAACGCCAGCCACAGTGAGCGTCATGGCCCACGGGTCCCTAGTAGAGGCCGTGTCGGCAGGTGAGCGGGTGGCGGTGACTGGCGTGTTCCGTGCCGCGCCGGCCTCGGTCCATCCACGACGCGCCACACTTAAAGCCCTGCACCGTACACATTTGGACGCACTGCATTACAAAAAGGTCCACTCTGACCGATTGCTGGAATCGGAGGAAGGGTAAGTTTACTCCTTATAAATTTTGATGGGTCAAGGCCTGGATTGTACTTTTTTATCCTCGGCTGGTACAAACTGGATAGTAATTCAACTTGATTACGTTCCAGCAAAGAACACCAGTTCCCACCAGAACGCATTGAGTTATTTAAAGCGTTGGCATCGCAGTCGGACTGCTACGAACGGCTAGCGAGGGCCATCGCGCCCTCGATCTATGAGAACTTGGACATCAAGAAGGGTGTACTTTTGCAATTGCTCGGAGGTACTAAGAAAAACTTCAATGCTGCTGGCAGAACACATTTCAGGTATGTTTCAATAAGTGGTAATTACAAGTAAATATAGGTAACTATAACAAACAATCTGTCTCTAATGAGCAAAGAAATATAGACAACTAAGTCCAGCTCGCTGTAAACTATTCTTTTAATTTCCCCTATCGCATCACCCGCTACGATTAATGTAAATATTAAACAAAACAGATCAGAGATCAACATTCTGCTATGCGGGGATCCCGGCACCAGCAAGTCGCAACTGCTTCGCTGGGTGCACGGGCTGGTGCCGCGCGCTCAGTACACGTCCGGCAGAGGCTCGTCGGCCGTGGGGCTCACTGCCTACGTCACCAAGGATCCGGACACCAGGCAGCTGGTTCTACAGACGTGAGTATAGCCTTCTATTAACACCGCTAAACACTTTTCATTCTTACTTAAAATTAAACTAATAATTTTGGAATAAAAAAACCTATTTTTTTATTATAATCATATACTAGTACCCCCCGACATATTGCTTTCGAAAATTCCGTGGGACGGACCATTTCCCGGAATGAAAAGTAGGTACCCTAGATTACGACCCATAATGGCAAATATGCCAAGGATCATTATATGTGTTAAGTGATTTCAGTATTCAACAAATAGTACGTTAATTATACTACGTACAGACTTAAAAAAAATTACATTTGTGTCCTTTAGTGTACATGATGCCTGAATATTTTACAATAGGTAATCCTATATTTCATTTAAAGGCTGGTAGCTATCCAGACTGACCTGTCGTGATTGTAGATGAAATCCACTGGAGCGTCTCGTAATCCCGTCATCATAGTTATAACTGTCAAAATTAGTTTTGGTTCGATTATCATAGGAGCAAATAACTTGAATGATGCAATCCATAGTCCACCGTTCACACTGCATCTGCTTTCAATACGAAGTTATTGTGTATGTAGATGTTGGTAAAATATAGAAATCATCGATAATAAAGTATAATAATAAATTATAATAACGTTAAGAGATTTAATAATACTCTTTTTGCAGAGGTGCACTTGTCTTGGCCGATAATGGAATTTGTTGTATCGATGAGTTCGATAAAATGAATGATTCCACACGCAGTGTTTTACATGAAGTAAGTACTGTTTTACAACTGTTTAAGTATAGCAAAAATCGAAATATTTATATCAATTGAGTTTAAAGTCATCAAATGACCCTAAGTATGGACATAAGAGCCACTTCACACTAGCGTTTCTCCAAAAATCGTATGCATGAGCCTATGCGTATCTCAGTCGCAGCGACAACGCGTTTCAGACGCGGCAAAATTGCCTTAAGGTTTAGTATTGTCAGTCCAAGGCTAAAGCGACTGCAAGGAAACTTAGGGTCATTGCGAACGTGCGGCGGTATTTCACACCGAAACAGCTTTGGCTGGTGAGGGAATTTCATAACGCCAATAACATAATGCCAAATAATTATCATTAAATTGTCAGACCTCATCAAAGTTAACATTGTACATAATTAATCATTACATTATACATCACTAAAAACCATGAGTGACGTCACAGTAGATGGGAATCAATTACCACACTAGGTTTTGAATGTTTTCATATAATATAATATAGTGAACAAAATTTTATCTATTCTACTCTGTATCTGCTGTTAAGACTATGTAAATTGCAGGTAATGGAACAACAGACGCTGTCAATCGCGAAGGCTGGTATAATCTGTCAGCTGAACGCACGCACGTCTATTCTGGCGGCCGCCAACCCTGCTGAGTCGCAGTGGAACAAGAACAAGACCATTGTGGAGAATGTCCAGCTACCTCACACTCTCATGTCCAGGTCAGTGTGAGCTTTGAAGCATTGGAATTTGGTGCCCGAGATAACACCTTTTTATGTTACCAGAATATTTATGTCAATAGCAATAGCTAAGTAGTAAAAATCGAACTAATTAGAGGCGCTCATAGCGAGATGACTCGTGTCAATCGGAAATTATCAACCTAATTAAGCAACTTCGGTAATTGGATATGTGACCAGTGCTGACTCAATTTCTTGAACTCTTCCGTAATTCCGAGGATTATTTCAATTATTTTATAGGTAACGCGCAAATTGAGCTTTGTAATGAATAATTATTAAAAATTATAACTTTATTAAATTAGTATTATTACAGTAAAATAATATATAACAGTAAAGTTTACCAATATAACCAATGGCTTTTCATTGCGCAGGTTCGATTTGATCTTTCTGGTGCTGGACCCGCAGGACGAAGTGTTCGACCGACGGCTGGCCGTGCACCTCGTCTCGCTCTACTACAAGGACCCCACAGACCCGCAGCAGGACGAAGATGTTGTGGTAACTTTACGTATTGTTAAAATATTTATTCTGTAACAAGGAGTTACCAAATATGATAAAGAAAGAAAAGATTGTGAAAAATCTACAAATGTAGTGTATAAAAAGATACATATCTACATACTAGCACGACAACTAGATGTTCTCAAAGGTGTGCCTCCTGCCAAACAACACTTGGCCAGCATGGTGGACTATAATATCTCACACAACTATCTGAGTAGGTGAAAGGAAAACTCGACTATTTTAATGCTATAGGTTGTAACGAATTGATTATTATTAAATTGCAGAACATGAGTCTAATGAGGGATTATATCGCGTTCGCCAAGGAACACATCAATCCCGTCCTCAGCGAAGCGGCGCAGCAAAGGCTTATCGACGCCTATGTTGATATGCGGTAAGGATACCATTTTTTAAGGATTAGGAATGTTGTACACTAAACCTTTTTTTTTCCTCTGCGGCTAGGAAGAAATCCTCATGGATACCATACGGTCCTAATGCGATGGCATGTCTGACCCATCTGGGAAAAAGACTCAATGACATCCAGAATAAGCCTCTGCTACACCTCTTTTCGTTTCCGGAACCGCATGAGAATGACTTAGGAAAGGAAGCTATTTACGTACGAAGCTATATATATCTTATATATAGCTCGATACATATGGGTACATCTGTTTATGCATTCTTCGTAGATCTCAGTCGTGCTCTTGACCTGTTAAGTTATAATTTATTGTGGAAGAGACTGACCGAATCAGAAATTTCAGCTAATATCGTAGATATGCTGAAATACTGGTACGACAACCAAATTAGTTTTGTGAGATGGGGCGGCGCAACATATAGCGATTACAGGCTAGATTGTGGTGCTCGTCGAGGGGGTCTGACATCTCCGAACCTATTCGCGTTGTATATATATGAACGATTTGATCGAGGAGCTCATAAGTACGAAAGTTGGATGCCATGTCGGCAACGCTTGCGTGAATAATTTCAGCTATGCCGATGACATGGTGCTCCTGAGCCCCTCGATCGAGGCGTTAAGGAAGCTGCTAGATATATGCGAACGGTACGCTAGTAATCACGGACGCAGATATAACGTAAAGAAAACGCAGCTTATGGTGTTTAAACGATAAAGTCCGGGTCCGGATAAAGTCCCGCCTATTTTCTTAGACTGGGCCTTGGTGAAGCGTGTAGAAAAATTTAAGTATTTAGGATACGTACTGAAGGAGAACCTTCGGGACGACGAGGACATGAAGCGCGAGCGCAGGGCTCTGGCGGTTCGCGGCAACATGTTGGCGCGCGGATTCAGCCGTTGCAGTGATGCTGTTAAGCAGACTCTATTTAGAGCATATTGCCAATGCATGTCAACTGTGGGTGAATTATATTAAAAAAGCGCTAAGTGTGGTTTTAGTAAAATATAATGATATATATTGTATTCTAATGAAGCTCCCAAGATTCTGCAGTGCGTCCAGCATGTTTGCGGATGCTAGAATACCAGATTTTTATGCAATTATACGATCTAGAGTTGCGGCTTTCTGGTTGCGCATCCGTAATTCAGATAATAGCATCCTTCATACCTTATCACCTATACCTTACACTCCTATCATTTTTCTTACTGACTGTTTATAGTTTCTTTTTTTTCCTCTTTCTCTGTAGATTCGTAACATTTTTACCGTCCTTTGCTTCGTCCTCTTTGCTCTATAATATGTCTGCATAGTAATCCAGGGACCATGTCTCACATACTCTAAATAAATTAAAATTAGGCTGTATGTAATATTGTGTTTCAGTCTGTTGTTGAAGTCTTGAGACACAACAAGAGTGTTTGATCTCCGTCCTTGGGACACTATATAAATTTATTTAAGATTGATTATAGATACCAGTCATCAACAAAAATATTTATTAACCTAATGAACTTTTTTGAAGCATATTTGTATGCAATGCAATGGTTGAATAAATTAATTTCAAATAATTTTGGTTTGTATTTACAAGAAATATACGAGGTGTATTTTGGACAGCATTATCGCCGCCATAATGCAATGCAGAAACAAAGCGCTCCCAGCGTCTATAGCAGAGGATAATTATTTAATGATATGATCACTCTATATTTGGTTTTGTCATGAAGTATCCAAACATTCTATATCGAGAACAAATTGTTAAAAGTTAAGGTCATTTTAGGAATCAGTAATTCTAACGCCTGGTCGACATAATTATTTATATTTATTAATTAATTTTAAGTTTTGCGTTTTCAGGCGAGTAGGCAGTGGTCGGGGACAGATATCAGCGTATCCACGTCAACTGGAGTCTTTGATAAGGCTCGCTGAAGCGCACGCCCGAGTTCGTCTTTCCACCGTTGTAGAAATATTGGACGTGGATGAAGCTGCCAGGTATCATGTAACACTATTATTTTGTGAATTAAACTTGATATTTATTTATTGACCACAATTAAAAAATGTCGCACAAATTACGAATTTAGTGCTAGATATATGTAGATAAAAAGATAAAGAGAGTATTTTCTAAGTTTGTTTATAGATACGATATATACGATTAAAGATTATTTATTCCTCATAAGATTTAACAAATCACTTGATTAGAAACATTAATAACATTAGTTAGTAAATATTTAAAGTTAGTGTACTTACAAAATTTAAGATAAAAATTAAATAATTCACCTTAAAATAAACATTTTAAAATGGGTAGTTTTACCATGTACATACAATAATTGTTTATCATACTTTTGTGGTTACAGTTCGCTAACATCAATTCTGGTTTGTTAGGCCTCCAACTTTGTATTTTATAAAAAGGATTGGTCTGAATTCTTGCAAATACCATGTTTCATCTCAATACTTGAATAAAAATTATTTGTGCTACTGAAGTATTAAACCATACGAGGATCTTTTTTCTACCCATTGCAAGTATCCACATGAGCAAATAAAACATAATCGCAGGCTCCACCGGGAAGCTCTCAAACAGTCTGCCACTGACCCAGCGTCAGGGCGCATCGACGTGGGCATCCTGACGACAGGGCTGGGCGCGGCGGCGCGGCGCCGTCGGGCCGATCTGGTGACGGCCCTCAAGCAACTCATCCAACCCTACACCAAGCCGCACACAGTCACGCATGCCAAATTGCTGCAGGAAATCAATGCTGTCTCGCAAATCGTTAGTACTTTTTTTATTTTTACACTAATTACGTACTAGCGTGACCTCGCTGACATACGTTGAGTGGCATAAAACATTTCTACATTTAGATATGCTCACTATAACCTCCTCCAATCGACGCAACAAGGTGTGGAATGACCATGAATTTCCTCGTATTACTCGATTTGTGTCCAATATGTATGTTAGTTCCTGTTACTGCACAACAAATGAGTGGCTAGACCACACGACTGTCTATATGTGATCGCTGCCCACCATCAAGTACCAAAGTTATCATCAACACGTTGACGTCAACTATTTTTCAACTGGATCACCGTGTAATAAAAACCATTTAAAAGTCGGTTCATTTGCTATCTTATAAAATGTGTTTCCAGACGGTGTCACGCGATCAGTTGGATGAAGCGCTACGGGACCTTCAAGACGAGGGCAAAGTTGTCATAGTTAGCCACACTCATCTGCGACTCTGCTAATGCATTCCACGAATAATGTAAAACTTTAAAATGTGTTCAGTCAGACAAATCCGCCTAAACAAAATTGCGCATGATAAGTTATGCCGTACGATGTTTTATTACGCGTGGACATATTTACGTGGAACTACGCAGTCCATCTGGTGTTATGATCACCTGATGATGAAGTTCTGCTTTGGTTTGTCTGTTTGTAAATGTGATCTGGCTGGATATACACCATTAGCTATGGTAATCCTTTATTAACTATGTTAAAAGTTTTGTGTATTCTGTGGATCTAAAATAAGGTTTTGGATTTATTCTAGTGATAGTTTTAATTTATAGTACTTTTAAGCGAAGAGCCGTTGTGTTTCAAATCTGTTACATTTATAAGATTGATTAACAATATAATAAACTGATTTCGCCAAATATGTATTTCTTTTTTATTTGTAAGTACCGCGTTTTCAAATTGAGGATTTTTGAATGATTCACTAAGAATTAAATAAATAACTTTATTTACATAAAAACATATCTAGATATAAAAAACTCTGTAACATACTTATTTAAAAACTGATAAATAAGGCAATTTACGTGTACAAAAATTTCCATCGTATTATATCCACATCCTAAAACCAAACTTCACAAATTAGTAAAACATTAGGTGGATACCTTTATAAAAAAACCTGATGAGTAATGAAGCTGTTGAGTGCCTTTGCAATCACATACGAATAGTGCATACACTAATCGCAATTTTGCAATATTAATCACTCAATTACTAGTGAATTGAAAACAATTGCAAAGCATTCAGAGAAGCAACTAGAATATAATGTAGACAGTATCAGAATTTAGAGGAATGTCATTTATTTATTGTATTTAAACTACGAAACAAAAATAAATATATTTAATATATTATCTGTATTTAAAACCAGCACATAACATTAACCCATATTCCTACAGAAATCACTTTATTGCTTTGGCAACAAACAAATTATTTTATAATTAAAGGGAATATTTAATAACATAATAACAACCATTAAAATAATGTTCAGTATAATATTTTATATGTACAACTGGCCATGTAAGTGTCGTAGTACCTATTATATTTCAACATCCATTATATCCCCCCCCCTATTCCCATCAACCACCATTCAAAATTAATTTTATTTTTTGCTTAAATTGTTATAGTAAAATTGAAAGTTAAATATCAAACCCACTATTAGTAGGAGTCATGTTGAATAGACAATTTAAACCTTTTAAGTTAATGGAAGTAAAAAATGGATATATATTATTATGTACAAATTAATATTTCTAATTATTTTCCTCTCATACAGAACATTGATGCCTTATGTTGTTATTTTTAGAGATTGTAAGATATTGAATTTGTCTTGTGTGTCTCGGTTTCCTTGGTCAAGTCTTATATATTAAAAAAATGAAATAAGCAGTAAGTAATTTGAAAGTAATCGACGAATCGTAATAGTAGAAATTCGTTCATAAATTTATGTAAAGTGTATAATATTTCATTTATTGGCCTTAATCTTGTCGTCTTTAAAGTAGTTAAATCTTCTTTTGTTTGGCTATTATCGTTAGATACAGATTGTCTGTGACCAAAACACTTCAATACACAATATAAACAACAGTATGGCTTTAAAACTTGAAAATGAACTTTTATTCCAACATTAGCAAAACGGTAAGCTAAACCCCTAAAAATAAAATTTTGCTACGCTTAATTTTTATCATAAATTCCGTGGTGCTTAGTGCCTTCATAACATTTACGATTCTATAAGTTAAATTTCCAGGTTGTTTTCGGTGACTTCACGTTAAGCAACATATCCCAAAGCTATGATGACCACCCACAGCGCGCGATTTCATGTTCTATCACGATAGGAATTCGAGCTAAACTATTCAAAACCTATAATATATTTAAAATGTATGTTGTATTATTTGTTATAGAGATAATAAATTGGAACTCGCTGGTGTTTTGACAGCTAGACCACAGATTACTTTGTTGATTTTCGTATTTTTATACATTGCGTAATTAGTGTGCAATTAAGAGTACTTTAATTTATAATTAATGCATTGATGATATCTCGTATATCAGTACAAACGAGAATCTTCAATCGTTGAAAACAGAAATAAAACGCTGCTTCACGACCTGAACATCATTCTGAACCAGAATCCCGTCATTTGTTGATTTATGGGGAAGTCCACTAACTGGTACAACAAATAAATAAAAAGAACCTTCGTGCAAAAGCATTGACCCTACTTAATTTGTGGCAATACGCGCACCGTTGCAAAATTAAAAACAATACTTTAAATGCATCAAGAGGCGGGCGTTCCGTCCACTTGTTCGGTGACGTCATCGGCCACATGTGCAGGGCTATGCGCTTCGGGTTGAGGCGTGCTGGCGCGTCGTCGTTCCGAGTCGGCCTGGGTACACGCGTCGTTCACGAACTTATTGAATATGTCCGGTTTGTCTAGGTACACGTGGTGACCTGCGCCGTTTATTACCTGGAAGTAATTAGAGTCAATTAATCTATTAATTATCAATAATAACACCGCTCTTTTATTAAATTGACTCCATGATTAAAAACAATACAATTCATATAGCTTTATCAATGCGATTAGACACAATTCACAATTAGACATAATACAATTTAAGGTCAGGAATGCATACCCAAGCAGAAAGCGCCTAGTGATTACTTCTGTCTGTCTCCTGCGTACACTGTGTACGCATTTTTAATTTTTCACATTGTGCGTGTGTGTGTGTGAGTGCTGGTAAACGTGCATACCTCAGTTTTTCATAATGTTCTTAAATATAGTTATGGATATCTCTTCGGGGGACCTTTCATTGAAAGACACGAGTCCACCGACAGTTTATTTGTTTATCCTTTATTGAAAATTAAAAAAAAACTGAATATTACAATGGACGTGCTTAATGCCATGTCACATTTTCTACCTGTTAACCCTGGTGATGCTGAAAAATTGCGGTAGGTGTAACAAACAACTTTTATTAATATATACATAATCCACCTGTATTCGAATACAACCTGCTGATCTGATCAATGGGATGCAATATTTAGGTGGACTTGCTGTACGTGCGTTACTGTATGGTGTTGTAATTACCTTGTAATATGTAATTATAAAATGTTCACACCCAGCCCTGCACTAACTTATTTGTTGCGGGTCGCATAGACATACACAAATATGACACCAAAAACACCCACGACTCAAAAACAAACATTTATCTGTCACATAAATGTCTGCCTCGGCGGGGATCGAACCAGGGAACCATCGCTCGACAGGCGTCAAAAGGTCACTCAACTGAGCCACGCTGTCATCAATATCTTACGGACTTATAAATATGCTTTTATTAGTACCTGCACATTGGTTTTAGAAGACTGTCGAATCTCGGCCATGAGGTGACCGGTGCTGTTGTCGACCCAGGACCGGGAGCCCACCAGCACGGTGACCGGCAGCGCGGGGTCCAGCTTGTGGACGCGTCGGATCATGGGGTTCTTGGCCCAACCGAACCCATGCATCAGGGTATGGAAAGCACTTTCGCCACTGAAATGAATATTTTGATTGATAAACACAACAGTATAATATATGAAAACTTATAATTGGCCCTATGTATTCATGTATGTAATTCGTAATTGAAATGTTCGCCACTCACCTCGGCGTTTGCGAATTACACTGGTAGATATACTCTGGCACGACCGTCTGGGCGTCTGGAATGTAGTTAGTGTATTTCCTAGTAATATCCGGTCGTGCCTTCCCGATGAGCCACTTGCCCGCTGGGCCGGCTGCGCGGACCGCCCACAGCGGGTTCAGAGGCTGGACCACAGTGGCCACTGCTCTTACCCACAGCGGAATCTGGTACTTCTCGTTTACATTGGCCGGTCGTTCGGGAAAACCCCACGGGTCAGCTAGAATGAGATGTCGTACTCTGTAAAACACAGGGAATTTTATTTTTGACTACCTTCATTCGTGATGTTTTGCTCGCACTAATTATGCGAACACGAGAGGAAGATGAAAAATGTAGTTGTGTTATTCTTGGAATTGTGCTTGCGGATTGTTGCAAAGTAAATTAATACTAATTTAATTCTTGGTTTTTTTTTTATATCCGCTAACTCAACGGCAGCTGAAATATTAAGATTGCCGGAAACGAAAAGTAAAATTATCATGTGACATAATTATTAATTTTGACATAATATATCTTTGTAGTTTTTTTTACGCCCAGGCAAAGAGAAAAGGGCTACTACTCACCGGAGATGCGCGGGAGGGGGGTGGTGAATGCTCATACATACCAGCGCAGCCGGCTGCGCTGGTTATGTGGGACTCCCGATAAACATAGGGGCCTTTCTACTAAACACCAGCCGAGCTTGGCTTTGGCTATACGGTCTCTAAACCAACATCGGACGCGACCGTCCTTAGGGAAGAAGGGCGCTAATATATTTGTAGCATATACCCTTGTATGTACCATTGTATCTTTGTACCCCAGAGAAATAACGCAATATTATTAATTGTTAATAATTAATCATTAATGTTATTAACCAATTGTTCTTACACTGTAACAACATCGACACCGTTGAAGGACGTAATATGCAGTGAATTTATATTAGAGCTCAGTGGTTGCTGGTTACTATCCTATAGTAATATGAATAATGTAATGTGTCGAACCTGTCAGGATATTTGAGCGCATACGCCGTAGCAATGTAGCCGCCCAGGCTGTGCCCTAACAAAATGAACTCGTTCAGGTTGACCTCGCGCCGCCATTCCTCCACTGACTCCACCCACTGAGCTTCAACCTTCTCCGGCTCTGATGCGAACTTCGGTCGGGAGCTCCTACCAAACCCTGATGGGACGTTGGTATACTTCGATAGGTAAATATTTTCGTATTTAATATTACTTGACCTTCAAAATATATGAAACTGTATATCTATAAAAACGTCTCGTCGATGGTGTTTTGTGAACTTCCTATGTGTCTATTTTGGTTTCACGGTCAATGTTGAAGTGTTGCCTATTAAAACGTCAAATGTTGAACATTACTTCAATCACCGTACCCTCTTATATTGTATAATAATAATATGCAGCACCTGGACAGGAGTTCCTGGAGGGATGTCAATATTTTTTTACTGAGCTAGACATTCGACTAACCATATCTATATATGCTTTAAACGAACAGACAACAGGGTAATGACGCTACGTAATGTGATCGAATTTCCATCAATTACGAAGTCAAAACGCCGAAGATGCCATTCCCGATTTGTTTCCTATTTTTGTAATGTAAAATGTACACAAAACCGGATGCGCTATAAGACAGGACTTACCGAGTACATCGATGGCATAAACGGGTCGCGAGGCTGCCAGAGCGTCGAAGTTGGGGCACCAGAGCGCGAGACCCGAGGCTAGGCCGTGCAGCAAGACCAGAGGGGTGTTAGGGGACTCGTCGTTGAACGACACCGTCCATATCTTGTCGCTCTGTCCCACCACGGCGCCTATGTCCACGTAGAAACGCTTGTAAGCTGTTTTAACATCTATAATAGAAAATATAGAGGTTGACTTACGAATAACTACAGAGAATCACGAAGCTGTCTCTTTCGCGCGCCTTTAAAACAGACAAAAATAATCTTTAAGTATGCCATCGTGCCAATCGTAACGATACATAAAAACTAGTTAGATTAATCCCTGGTCCGTAGGTAATATGTACTATCGTGATAGTTAATATATTTAAATAGAAAAATTTGAGAGTTGCTGAAGAGTTTTCAATTTGGATTGGTTAATATATTAAAAATAAAAAATGGTCTGTCTACTGAACTTCTGTCCAGAACGATGGATCTCCATGTGAGATTTTATGGTGCTTATTACATAAAATTAATGAACTATCATACTATTAGGGCAACAATATTTGAAACGTTAAAAACTTTTCAACTAATGATTATTTGTTGGTGCTGAAGATTTAAAAATACATCATATTAATGTTTATTTCGTCACATTTGAAAAAGCAACTAAAGGTACCAACCAGATAGAATGTCTTGATGTAGAATTTATCCAGTAACTGTCTACAACTGCCTGATCTGATCGACATCCTCATGCCAGGATGACTCACCATATTTCTTTTAATTTTTTTTATCTTATAAGTATTTTAGTTATTGTGTTTCCTTTGTCGTGTACATTTTTTTTTGTTCTATACAGGTAATTTTTTGCTTTTATCTTTTATTTTCCAATACTCAAATATTACAGTTATCTTTAATCGTATAGGTTTCTATATACTACATAACAAACGATCACTGCAGTATAGACAACCATAACCTTGACAATAGTCAACATAACATTAAACGCTATAAAAATTAACGTTTGCCCGCAAAATAATACGATAGTTACAATAAAACCATTGAGCTACACGTCCATCTTAACCGTAACAGAGAATGATAACATGCCGCCGCGACTGTTCAATGATGACTAACTCTCGATGACTCGGCAAAATACCTAGATACTTGTCAAAACCTTGAATTTTATTATTCTTGAAAGACATTTTTTTCGGTGTAATATTACATCAGAAACTCTTTGTTTAACTACTCAGTATAAACTGTTATTCAGTTTAAAAACACAACGACTATGAATGATTTCTTTATGATTCTACTCTTACGGATAAGTTACATCTGTTGTGATTAATGTCTTAATCAACCTCAGAACCAATGTTTCAATTAGCAATAACAGTTCAATTGATTTGTAAATTAACAGGAAACAAAAGTGTCCTGTAGTTCTTCAAACGGAACTACCTGTACCTCATTGAGTCGGCAGAATCTTATTTTTAAGGAACACCTCCGTTGAGATGTCTTAAATGTGAAGACAGGCAATCATCATTACCAAAAATATCTTCAGAAATTGTGTAAGATATTAATTGGCACTTAACAAAAAATATACTTCATGATTCTCAAACATAATACTTGTATTCCATTAGAAAACTAATTTGAAGTCACATCCCGTGATTAGTTCCGCCCTCCTGTGCAGTCGCAGGGAGAGTAATGACAACGTCCGTCCATGCATTGCGTCTCCGGTTATCATTAAACAGAGGGGAAGGCGTCCGATAGATGAGTGTTGCTTTATTGACGATCAAAATATAAGATATTATGAATATTAGATAAACTTTTTTATAAATTATTTCTACCGCCGTTCTTGTTTATCTCTGGCATTTACCTACGTGAATTCCGTACGATGTTTTCTATTACCAAATAAAGTTTATTTCAAAATAAAAGTAAGTATAGAAAATGAAAAATTTAACCATTATGTCCACGTATGGTGGAAAATATGTACATCTTCAATAAAAATCGTGATTATCCTAGAACTTTAAAGTTGATGTAAGGAAGTTAGTTGAAATACTAAAAAGATTAAATGTAGATAGATAACTTTAAATTCATTAAGAGTAATTTTGCTAATCTATTGTATTATAAAGGACAAGGACAGAAACTCTTATTTAATCATAAAAAAATATATTAAAAACAACCAAATGACGAATCATGTGTTATCATTCGAATTTGCACACAATAGTAATATTTGTTAAATGCCAAGGTTACAAAAAGCAGATTATATTAATTGTATAACATAACCTTTAAAGGAATATCACGCACGAGTCGAGATAAAGTGTTGATACAGCAATTTTATCAATTCACAACATTTCAAAAATCTGTACGAAGCTTAAATTGCATTATGCTAAGAATCGATGTACCGTAGTATGATCTCATATGGCTGAGGAAGTTCAAACCGTACAGCTATTTCTCAATCAACATCGTATTTCTATTGGGAGAATGTTCCACTGAATATCAGTAGTCTTAAACATGCATTTGTTAATCCATATATAAGAAAAAAAGGTTGTTTTTCACATCCAAAGCTAGAAAATAGTTCTCTGAGGTCTACAAGATTAAATAATTTACTTATATACAGCTACCATTGCTGTATTTCCCTAGACGTGACGCATATAATATAGCTATTTATAAACGATTGCTAGAAGTTTCAAATCAATTTAATTTGGACAGGTATAGTTTTGTGTTTCTTATATTACTTATAGCTTCTCTTATCTTAACCCATTGGGTATGTATTCAATAATTACACTGTTGGATTAATTAATAAAATAAAAGTGACATTGACTTTCTATAAAGTTTAAAAATTTCAAAGTGTGCATCTATCCTTGCTAGATTTCGATTTGCAACAGGTTTGCTTAGGTATTGTAACAGACACTACATTAATTGGCAAAATTTTATTATTCTTGACTAAAATGTAATTAAAGGGCATACCAATGGGTTATATTGAAAGATTTTTCATTAATTCTTAACACATTTTAGTTTAAGCTCCAGTATAAGTGACCCAATAGATAGTGAAGATTAGTCAGTCACTATATGATCTTCGATAGCTTACCAATATTGCTATCTAAGGTCAATAACCAGACAAACTGCCCATTGTTTCGATAGAGGAAATTGATGTTGATAAACTGTCCCCATACCACCTAATAAAGGAATGCCCAATATGCTACTATGAGGTAAGCAGGAAATTCTAATACATAGTTTAATGCAAATAGGTATAAATACTTACATGACAAAATTTTTTTTTCAATATTCCTTAGCATTGCATCGGATTGGTTTGTCCAGCTGAACCACTGTGTCCAACTGAAATTTAAATTAATACATAAAAAAAAAGCTTTTTAATGTAATGTTTTACCTACAAACTTATAATTAGCAAAATAAAAGTAAATTATATAAGTACAAACACACAGAATTTTAACCGATCAAAACAAACTAAAGGTTTGTTACATGTTACAGAAAACAATAAAAAATAAAAATAAAATAAAGGCTTGCGTATTCCATTGTCCTGCTTAAATCTAAGCCTTTTAAGTGTAAGTAGCTTTAAGTCATAGTAACAAATATATAAAACTGTTTAACATGTTATGAACCGTGCATAGAATAAAATGACAAAAAAGTGATAGGAATTTCATCCGGTGAATGATTTTATCTCACAATTTCCTCTTACAAAAGCTTGATGAAATTTTTCCATCTATCATTGTTAACTGTCATTTGTCAGCATATCATCTGTACATTGGATTACTCACTTTAATATACAACTGGTAACCCATCTTCACTTCTCTTAAAGAAACAATTGTTATGTTTATAAATCCCATACTAACACAAATATATATTTGTCAGATTCTTTGTTTACCCCATTTTATTCTTTATCTTTTTGGTTTTACAGTTAGTTAAATTATAGGTATTTTAAATTATTTCCATAACTAGAAAAACCAGTCAAAACATTATTTACTAATCTCTTTCAGATCAATCAGAACTTTCATACTATCCTATATAAATGGTGATATCCTAGAATATCAATTTCCTTTTTACATAGCAGTACTGTAGCTGGAGGGGTACTGTAGGGGGGAGTATTCACCAGACTTCAGACCGAGATGCAGAGTTGGGAGGAAAGGATTTCGCCTTATATTGTTTTACAGAATAATTGCCTATATGAGCATTGCCCTTAAATATTTAACTAACATCTTGAGCCTGCATCCTGTCTACTCCGAGTAGTGAAGGCACCAGGCCTCACAGAGCAACTGATGCTTGGCTAACTGCACAGTTTGTGGAGTTTGTTTTTACTCCCTATCTGCAGCACATGAATTACAGGGTTATTAAACCTAACATGAAATAATAGTAGTGTCAGCGAAAAATTCTCTGATCACACCAAGTCGCCACCCACTTCATATGTTGTGGTACTTGTAATAATTATGTTGTAACTTAAAAATGATATGCAACTCTATTCCAAAAATTAATATGAAATAATAATAAATTAATCTAATATAGCAAAAAATGCTTATATAACTAGCTAACCAAATAGATTGTCATAGAGATTTGTTACAATGAAGATTTATTTTTCATTGTCAATGTGTTAATGTGAACTAATTTAGAATTATTAATGCATACTAATAGCCTGTCATTTAAATATAATAATTAAAATTAAAAAGCAAAGGAAAAATACATTGACAACATATCTAAAAGGAGCTTACTTCCATAGAACAGACAAGATACTTCCAATCCATGTCTTGCTTACAGAACTGAAATTTAAGATTTTTATCATAGTAAATTACATTTTTATTTACAAAGAAGTTGGAATGTTTTAAATTTAAACATTTTTTTTTAAATAAAATAAGTTAATTCTTTACACCCTGATGGTAAGTGGTGATGAAGTATGTTAACGTTATATATGGTATAATCAATAAAGCTATTTTAATGGTCACATTTTTTACAGACTTAGTGACAAATAGTAATAATATATAGGCTAGGTATTGTAATCTAAATAATTTAATAATGACCTTTTCTATTCTGATTAGTCTTTCTGTAAACAATTTTTCATAGTTGTAAAGGATATGTTTAAATACTCCAGTACTAATAATATAACACATATAAAATCATATTGATACACAAGTATTCTTTCAATTTGGTAAATTTATTGATATCTTCACTAAATATTTTTTATTTATAATACTGATATTAATGTACATTATGTAAACTGAATTGTTTTCATTCATAATATTGCACAATGAACACACAGATCCAAACAAGATTTATATAAATTATGTATGTTTATATTATATACTAATATTACACAGTTACATAAAACAAGCAAAAATAATCAAACTGTGCAAAAAAAAAACAGAAAAAGCAACATCAAACTTGCTTGAGATATCCCATTGCTGACTCCTAAATCAAACTGTCCTGAAATCAACATTAAATTTACCGATATGACATCACAGTTTTAGTATTCACTATAAATAATATAAAAAAGATTACGTGTAAACGGTATATATGATAATATAGGGTCATAAATTTAAAGGCATATAAATTTAACTGTGACATATGGTTTTGTATTAGAATCGAGGTAATTACCTCAAAAACTTCATAATAACATGATATAAAAGTGGCATGGCATAGTGAACCCAAATGTAGCATGAGATACGCAATCCTGGCATAACACACCGGAACCGCATCAACGCATTTGGACTTTGAATGAAGATGATCTACAAAATGGGTTATAATGTTATAATATCTAACGAAACTACATGTTAACACAGGACAACTGATACAAGTTATAATGTTAGTATTGTACAATAATAGTGTTGAATATATGCATTGCGCATGAGTATGCGATAAAATTAGAAAAAATTTACCTGGATTCAGGTGTTGCTTCAATTAATTCACTACCCATTTGCTTGGCTGTATAAATAAGAAAATGATATTCGTTGTTTGTGAATCTATCGACAGAAAAAACTCCAGTTGTTACTTTTTTCACGTACCACTAAGTCCGCTTAAAAACACTACATGTCATATGTTAATAAAAAGTCGAAATAAATCGGCATTTTGTCCAACATGAAACGTCAAATTTTCTTATTAAATGTCAATGTCAGTTAGCGTCAGCTAGCTGTCAGCAAAGTGTCACTCAGCTCAGGATTTATCGTCATTTCAACCTGTTTACGTTTACGACTTAGTGGCGTAGGTTAGTTTGGGATTCAGATATTGTGTACGAATATTCGTACTAGATTTTTAAGAGATTTTAACAAATTATGTTATAACATCGTGCACACAATATTGTAGATATAATTGGCATTTAGAATTTTTGGTATATTATGCACATATATGAAGTTGGTTATCATATTATAACTGGGGTATTTCTTTGTCAATAATTTTTACTGTGAGCATTCTAATTATTTGTATAGTTTGTCTCAGAAAAGATCGAAGTGTTTTATGCTACGTACCGTAACATTTTTTTTCCTTCAATACCTAGAAATATTTTTAAAATATTAAGATATCGGTCGTATAGGGGTGGCCTAAAATACTCCCCCAATCCCATGTTGGCCCAACAGGGTGTCGTAAGAGGCGAAAGAAGCCAGCCTTCTTCATGGTAGGGCTTCAAGTAAGGATTATATTTTCGGTTTTAGAATTAATCCATTAATATTATTACCGGTATTAATATCTTTCCGTGAAATCTGCCTGGCTAGCTAACACCCTCTTGCTTGAGTCAGCCGCCAAACGATTCGCCGTGTTCCCGCTGGGGTCTTGAGGGCCAGTACTTTCTTTCTTACCTTTTTCTCATTTCCTGACCGACAACGCATCAGTGATACCTTTGATCTTGATGATGTCTATGAGCGACAGTGACCACTTACCGTCAGGTGGCTCGTATGCTCGTTTGTCGACTATCAACACTTAAAAAAATCGAAAATGATATTAAAGCATTTTCAAAGTCTTTTTGAAGCTGTGTTGACGTATTTTTGTTTTTATAACATAAATGAATAATAAAACAGTAATAACAGAATTTCCTCAGTTTTTGTTGTACAATTATACATAATTATGTTTTTTTAAAGTAATGAAACAATTTTAGTGCATTCACGTGAAACCTAAGATTTCACTCGAGTTTTTTCACTATTTCTAGTTTCGGATGTAGTTTAGTATGTTGGAAAAAACATATTTCTATCATTTTTATAAAGATAGTATTCTATCTCTAAATAAATGTTGAATTATAATAATGCATGTTCAATATGATTATAATTTAATTTGATTACCTTAAAAATGAAGTTCAGACCCAAAAAATAAGTAACTTAATTCTTGTCATTAATGCAATTTTAGTTTTCATTAAATTTTGATGTATTTATTAATACATTAAAACCAATATTATATATCTACCATATTTATTTTTATATTAAGTATTTACTCATATTGGAATGCCATAAAATAAAGCTAGAACACCATTTTTACTTACGCAAAAAATAATTTCTTATTTGTTTTTATCATAAACAACTTACGTAAATTATACATTAATAGCGACAAGTACAAATTACATTAAGAAATAATTAATGGCGTAGAAAGGATTCACTCCACATACATGCATTTTAAGCAAATTGATGCGCAAACCTTGAGTATGTTTGTGCGTGACTCATCTACATAATCGCTTAATTGCGAGCCGTTTGTTTTTGAGAATAAATGTTTTTAATTAAATTAATTTTATGTCACACCGACTAAGATCTGGGTAAAAAGTAGTTAAATGGCATATTTTGATTATTTTTTTCTATAATATGTCGCCAAAGCACTAAGATAAATTTATTTTTAATTTGGTTACCATGGTGATTATGAGTAATCAAAGTTAAAGTAATCAAAAGCAATAAGTTAATAAAAACAAATCACAAAATGCAAGTTTCTTCTGTTCAGCCAGTATTTAAGTTAGAATTAAATCACAAGGTTAATGTTGGAGCTGTAGTTATAGCAAAGTACGATGGGACACATCCTTGTCTTACGGCATCAGCGGGGTATGACAAAGTATGCAGTATTTTTTAAATAATTGCAATTTGCTTTTAAAACATCCGAACTCACATATATTTATATGGGTTTGGTTTTAACTGCACCCCAATTAATAATTTCTGCATCCCAGAAATAAATAAATAAATCTAAGCGTATTAAGATTTTTTATCTATTATATTTTACTATAATTAATTGAAATTGGTGACTGGATAATAACATCGGGTTATTAGAATGAAAAGTTAGGGCTTTGGCCCAATATTTTTTTTTAAATATTGCGTAAACTGAAATGCACGGAAAGTGTATAATGTTAGCATAATATAATTTTTTCAGATCATTATCCATCATCCTCACGGTGCGATTTCTAATAATCGTACACAGAGGTCTCAGGCACACGGTGAGGTATCAGAGTTGAATCTTAGCCAAGCTGTAATTGCGCTTGCTGCTGGTCCCCTGAAGCCGGATGTAGCACGAGATATGTTATTAATTGGGTCGCCTATGCAAATTTTGGGTGTGTAATTTTTTTTATATCATAATAGTAATTAATGGCAAAAAAAAAATAACGCAGTACCTAATTGCAATTTTATTAGCAATTATTACAACATGGTCATATGGCACGTCTTAAACTCTGATTTAAACGCATATAGTCTCCTATTACAGGGCATGGGACTTTTCGCTCAGTTGATATATCCTTGCATCCTGCTTTAGTGGAGATTAGTGAAAAACTTAAGCTGAATGTTGTCAAAAGTATTTATCCCGCTCGAAATATATTTTAGTTAATGAAAACAGCCGAGACTGATCGCTTCACGTATTCCTCGAAGCTCTTAATATATGAATTTATTACCTGTATCAGTAGCAGTCCCATTCAAATCCTGGCCTGACGCTTGATTTACAGCCATGAGGTTGTGAGCACTAATTTCCTAAGCCATCCGGGTAATTTTATGTTGTTCCTTCTACATTACAGCTTATGATGTGCATGATAACTCTGATCTCTTCTTCAAGGAGGCACAAGATGGAGTCAACGTTATAATTACAGGAAATTTTGGAAAACACTCCGAGATATTAGCTATTGTAGGTGGTAATAGTTCTGTACAAGGCTTGAACTGGGAAGGTACTGAGATATTTTGGAATGTGGTCAGTGGAAAAGTATGTTCAATGATAACATTTGACTTCGACAAGGATGGAGAGAATGAGGCAAGTAGAATTGGTTGTACATGTTCCTAAATATACATATTTTATCGCAATCAATGTTAGTCATACTGCTGGAGTGTTCTCTCAGAATGAGACCATTACCCGCCACGCTAACAAAGTGTAAGTTGACAGACTTCACTGTTTGAGGAGTAGGTAGAACATTCAGGTTAGCAAGTTCCTCCAAAATTGTTTTTTTGCCGAAGTATATTTTAGAGGTACGAGGATGTATGATTAAAACACTACCACAGACTTTAGATAATATGTCATATGAGTTATGACTACTTTTTAATAAGTTAATACATGCACTCTAATTTTAAGTAGGGTAATAAACTTAATAGGAACCAATTGAATGCAAGCTGTTACAGTCTTTCACGAGTATGTTTGCATAAATTAATAAAAAAATAATATGTAATTGTATTATGTAATTAATTTATAAAATGACTATATAACGTTGCCCTTGGCTTATAAATTTGTAGATTCTGGTTGGCTGCGATGATTCTTATATTAGGGTTCTCAAAAACAATCAATTCATATTAGAACTCGCTGAAACGGGTTCAGTGATTTGCTTGTCTCAGATAAACGAGGTTAGATTTGCATATGGGTTAGCTAACGGAACTATAGGTGTTTACGATGAAGGAATACGGCTTTGGCGAGTGAAGGTATGACATTACTGACATCCATAACATTGAAATTAAAATTTTTGAGCAAGAACACTTAATAATTTAAATTTCTTTAATTTCTACAGTCGAAACAGAACGCAATTGCTTTACAATGGTCTAGTGAAAGTTTAGCGTGTTGTTGGGCTAACGGTCGCATAGATTGGCGTGACGGTTCTGGCAGAGTGCTTAAGAGAGTACAGATGAGGTCTGGTGCAGCTGCTATGTTACTGGCAGATTATCGCTGTACGGGCGTGGCTGATCTCGTCGCTGTTTCTGATAGGGGTGAAGGTATCTATGGTTTTATTTACATTTATGGTCTTATTTACATTCAAAGTCTTTTGGCCGGTTTTATGAACCTGTGTTTATAAGTAGTAGTAGTAGTAGTATTAGTTTAGTAGAATTAAAAAAAATTGCTTTTTGCGTAAATATTCGATAAATGGCCAGAAAGATCATCGTGTGACAAGTGATCACTACCGTTCAAAGGCATCCGTAACACCAAATGCATTGCTGACGCGTTGCTAGCGAATGTCTTCAATCTTTTCCAGATATAGGAGTGGAACTTTCTGTCATTACTCTGGAGATATGTTAAAATAATTTCTAGAAAGATTCCAGAAAGGTCCACTTTCTGTAGTCGGGATGTAACCACGTGGTACACAGTTCAGCCCCTTTCAATGGCAACGACCTGATATATTATACAGCAAATCGCACCACAAGGGGAATAGCGTGGAAAAATAAATGAAGCCCTTACATCAGTTCGTCCTTATTTCTTAAAGTAATGTCTGAATTGTCATAATTGATTACCGACTATTTCTACTTGATTGTTAGTAATGTTTGTAAGCAACATAAAAATATTTTCTATCAGTGTTAGGTTATTCTCCACACCAGGAGACCACCGGTTTCAATGCTGTTCAGAAAAAACTAAAATCCGAAGAAGATCGTTCGGCGATCACCGAGTTACTGAGTAAGAAACAAGCGTTAACGCTGGAGCTACAACATTATGAAGCGAACGCTGCCAGCGGTAACACGAGCTTAGAGATCAGTGACCGACCAGCAACTGCTATGCCAACGAATACTCGTTTACATACTGCAATCACGGCTAATGCTGAGAAGGTACTCGTATGGCTAACAACGCATCTAGTAATCACTAGTATCATAATATTATGTATTTTAATCAGGCATTTTATAAATTTTATGTTTGATCCTTTTTATTTTCGTATAAATGGATTTTGCTTATCCTATAAATTAGGAATATTTATTGAAATAACTGCAGAACAGCAGGCAAAATGTCCGTACTACATTTTATTTCCTATTTTGCAATAGCATATTAATTTCCCTGGATTATGTACTACATAAGTTGCAATTATATCAAATATAATTTAAAACTGTTCAGTGGTTTCCTCGTGATACGTCCTTTGGGAAATTATATCTGTAACAATAATAAAAAATCCTGCCTTATTAGATTTGTCAATAAAAAAATCGATGTACACTTACAGTTTTATTAAGAGTATAAATATAACCGTAATGACTATGTAGAGCAGTAAATATTAAGGCCGTTAAAGAGGTATTAACAGATTGATCATGCTTTTTTTATATATCCTTTTTTTTTGTTTTCGAAAGGAAAACCTTTAAAAGGTCCGTTGCCGTGGGAGCGACCCCGGGTTATGTGGGATTTTTACCGCATTAAAACACCCCCGGTGATCTTTTGAGCACTAAGTAGAGGACTCTAGGATCTCCATAGGAACGCAAACAGAGTCCTCTGAGCGGTGCCTCTATCGGGTTCTGCCCGGGAGGGGCAACATGTCCCGACTCGCATCATCCGATTTTTGCCACATTGTAAATTTAAAACTCACGTAAAAGGCGTTCTTGTGCGGAAAGGTTATTACAAACTTGATGATTACTTTCAGGATAAGACTACTTGGACATGAGTTTAATATTAAGCTAGTTTAAGTGCGTTCTGTAACTGTGAGTAGGAAAAAAAAACTCCTCGGGAGTTTCTTGCTGCTTCTTCTTCCGAGACCACTCACAGTAGGGATTTTTTGAAGCGATAGCGTAGTTTGACGTTCGAAATGTGTTTGTAAAAATCAACTTCGAATAAAATATTATTTCATTTCATAACGACGGTACGCGGCTACACAATCCGTCGTCCTTCCCGGGGTCGCTTGCCGGACGGTTCGAGCTCCCACTGGTCACAAGCTACTGGGACAACATTTTTTATGTATCGTACATTGGTATACTATCTTAATAAATTGTTACGTGAGATTTAACACGTTACACACTTATATTACTGAATAAATCTCAATGCATTCTGAGATCAGAATTTATTGACTTTACGGAGTTGTACAGGAAGCCTCGTTGTTGCGTTACTTCGAAGTTGAACTCGAGTTACGTTTATGGAAGGAACTATGCGAAGAAGATTCTACTCCTTAAGTTTTTTTTTGTAACAGGGATGTTTAGACTTCACTGTAGCAACAAACAACGAAACCGTAGTGCGAGCAGTATTAGTATTGGCTGAGGGAGTATTTAAAACTGGTGAGACCCTGGCCCGTCATCCCCAAATGTCGCAATTACGGTCTCTTTTGCATATACCGCTACAACCACCTAGAGATATACCCATTGATGTCCACATTAAGGTATGATTGACGAACGTTTAATTTTATAAGCACTGAATATTCAATATTTCTAAGATAGTTTATATTATAGTTTATTTTAGGTATTTATAAAATCCATAAATTCTAGAAACTGGATGGTCAGTGAATTGTTGTGTGATTTAAAATATGAAACAAATTAACACATATTCTTGCAGGCGTTAGTTGGATATCAAGACAGCGAGCAGTTCCACATCTTTGAACTCACAAAACAGTTGCCAAGATTTGCCATGTACACCCTTGCTGAACCTAGCCTATTAAAATCGAAAGCTGATAATTACGTCACATTTAAAATAACAGAGAGGATTCAAAGGATATGTATATGGATAAATCAGAATTTCTTGTTAGATGAAGAAGTGGAATTAGAACATGAAGACACCAGAGAGTTGAATATAAGCTTCATCTGTTTACGAGATAGGTCAAGGTTGGACATGTACTTTTCAGCTGATGGACAAGTTAAATTTGTAACACGTGATATCAGATTAGCTGGAGACCTGATACAGAGTATGGCTATTTATTTAAACCTTTCAGATTTACAGGTAGATCAATATTTTCCTCTGTACCATGTATGAATTTAAGAAGCTATTTCTGTGTCTCTAAATCTATAACTTTAAAATTAAGCTTTAATTCCTTTAAATAGTTTAGGACTTTTATCATCATTTATAAAAAAAAATTGCATACATTTTATTGTGTTCATTCAAACATATCAACCTCAAAATAACCTACAGGTGCTATGAAAGTATATTAAACTGGTAACAGTAAGCGGATTGTAGGTAACTCTGAGCAATTTTTGTTTTTATATAAAAAGGTATTTTAGAACTTTATATTAACACCAAAAATAAAATTGAATATGCCCAATATTAGTTTCAAAGGAGTATGTTTTAAAATAAAAAAAAATTAAGTGTTTATATTATATTTGCTTACACAGACAAACTTAAGTATCCAGAATCATTAGTTATCATCACTGGCCATACAGTTCAACAAAACCAACACATTTCACAGGATTAAAGAAGAACATATTATTATGGGGTGGTTCTCTCTGACTGACTGCTTTCACCACTTCCTGCCCGATCACACCACCAACAACAGCTGCAGCCCCCGACACAATTCCAAATACATCTGTAAGCAATGCATCGCTAACAAAATTGGCAGGAAGTGACAGCTCTTTGACAAGCTCATCACGCATTTTAAGCAGTACCTCTATATCTTCTTTCCTTTTGGAAGGGTCTGGATTTCGATTGTATTCATCTCTGAAGCGTAAAAGTATCTTCATGACGAAATAAGACGGGTCGCCTCGGCGTAGTCTCGATCTTAGTTCTTGCTTCGTCCAATCTACAGAAAGTGCATTTTGTAGCGGCACATAAATAGCTCTACGTTTAACTGTTATACTAACAGTTTCTCCTACACTTTTCTGAGTATCATTAGGACCACGTTTTACGGCTTTGTGCTGGACAATCTCTTCAGAATACTCATGATCTACCAAATCGGCGAACATATAACCAAACATGCCCCAAACATCACCGCACAGGAACTTTTTTGAATTATCACGGCAAATGTTGTTTATACGCTCTAGTTGCTCCTGTTTAAGACCCGTTGCGCAAACTATGTCAAATGTTGAAAAATAACTGTCAGGAAGCTCGTCAACTTGTTTACTCTCTGCCGTAATTTCAACCATTGGATTCAACGCCCTCGCTCTTTGCAAGGATATTTCTGCTTTGTTTTCCCCGATTTTGTCAGGTGGTGCCAAAAATTGCGAGTAAAGATCTGTTTCGTTCAACTTCTCGCTGTCTAATAAACATACACTTTTCACTCCTGATAAAATAATGTTTTTTGCGATTTCGGCCCCGAGGCCGGACATACCGATTATCAATACCTTTGAAGCACGTAAACGCTTTTGAGAGTCTAATCCCCACAAGCGAATTTGGCGATCGTATTGTTCTGCCTCAGCTTCGGATAACTCGATATCATTATTTTCAACCATATTTATTTTTTAAAATCCGGTAAAAACTAAAAATCCCGCAATTGAGACGCCGCTTTCGTGAGCCTACAGGTTTGTCAAATTGTCAGTATTGTCAGAATTATAGAATTGTCATTTAACCCACGCTACGGTAGGTACTACAATAGATTCTAGCATAACCATAGATTATATTTACAAAAAAAAAAATTTGTTAAAAGTTTGTAAGTTTGTAAAAAGTTTTAATATTGCAAATAAGATTAATGGCATATAATGACATTCAATATAAACACTTAATGTATTTATTCCGATTCAAAGGCTTGTTACCTGTATCAAAATACTATACCATTAAGCATTAAGCATAAAATGAATGGAAATAACACCACTATTTAAAGTTATGATTTCAACATTTTTTCCTAATTATATAAGAATTGTACTATAACTATTTAATCAGTCTTTTAATAAACTATTAACATTGTTTATTTAATCACTCCTAATAAACTATTACCATTGTTATAACAGTCGACAGCACAATTCCCAGAAACTGAGAAAAAACTTCGCGAAGAAATGTATACTGCAGCTGAAGTAGGAGAAACGAGGTCACGATTGGCTGCGGAATCTGCTGAAAAGGCGCAGTTGATCACCGCTTTGTTGCCCGCCGCGCAAGATGCAGCTTCTTACGATTTGTATGATGATTTAATCAAACAATTAGTACTTAATTTATTGGAAAAAAGGGACGCACTGGACGTGTTGCGCTGAAAATCTGCACACATGAAGTCTTTTACAGTATTCAATATTTAATCTGCGTGTGATTTAGGTACCACGGCCGCTTTGTTATTTTTCTATGAAGTCTTAATTCTGCGATTTATGCTCTGCAGAAGCTCAGGCGGTTATTTAGATGAAATTTGTACATTCGAAACCATTACTTCTAAATAGAAAAGAAACGGATACCCAGTAATTATGCGCTATCCTACCTAAATTTAATATCCGGCTAGATACTAAATAACGAACGAGTATCATTTTATTCAACTCAAACATCAAATTAAAATCATAATTTTTTACTACACAAATAAAATCAATACTTGTACTGCACTAAGGGAAAATTGTGATGAGTGAATACCAATTTATCTGTATTAAGAGTCAAAAAACGGTTTGGCTTATCTTCTTATACAAGGCCAGCTTCCGAAAAAAAGTCTTTCGCTGTATACGCTGCTGTAGAGAGCTGAAATATATATTCTAGCAAACTTTGCTATGTTTTGGTATTGTACAGCAATGAGGTTGGCCGGATATCAAACATCAATGCAAATGCAACTCATCTATATCACTAATGATTGTTTTCCTTAAAAGCCGGCTAATTATAAAATAATACTGTTAATACGCATTCGTGGGTAGGTCAGATTATTTCACGAAAGTAAGAATGGTATATAGTCCCATATACATGTAAGCGATCACAGCAGCGTCTGCAGCCCACGGACAATCAGTACCTAACTTATAAAGTTACACCCGACCGATAGATATAATTGAAAAACTGCTTTACTTGAAAACTGGAGGAATTTCCATTAGATCATTTGTATGTGAAGGTTAGATTTACAAAGATACATACGTGAAGTTGTTTTATGTAAAATATGTCCATCAATTTTCTTTTTAAATCGGTTACTGATCAAAGAATGGACGTTCTACTTGAGGGTAAACTCTCTATAAGAGGCTAAAAATATTTCATGCTTAATTTTGAAAGGATGGTAACTGGTCTGGCAGGAAAAATACCCTACCAACTATTTGGGATCAAGTTGGGTGAACCTAAGTCCAGCTAACAGGAGGTGTCATCAACCGTGCACCACGAACAGACATTAGCTTAGTCTCGGCAACCGGTGAAACCTTTATAAACCACACTAAATACACATAAACTCCAAAAATGTAAATTGTAGGAAAGAGATGCTGAAACGTTACAAAGAGGTGATCATTCTAAATGAGGAGCTGTTGACCGGGTGCCACGTACGACGCGCGACACAGGAGCACGCAGTTGCTTCTCTCAAGAATTTACATAAGATACTACAGCAAGCTGCGAGATTAAGAGGTATAATACAGTCTAGTATTAAACATAGGCTCATCGTTCGGTAGGGTAAAACTTACGATCTTGTAAATTTGTACCTTTTATATTCCTGTCACCATACCGCAAGTAGTATGCCATCGCTTCGTTATTTCGTGTGGTAAGTTACCATTAGAATTTATTATGTTTAAAAATTTATAAAAACTGGATCCCAAAATACAGTTTTAATATTTCAGTCCGAAGCCTTAAGGAAAACGTATTTATACCCAGTTCATGATGAATAGCTTTGGGGTAATATTTTTGATAGTGTATAAGCATAGAAACCCTCTTCTATACAAGCTTTTAAGATATATTATTTATTTGATAATAGCACCTTTTATTCAGTCCGTTTTAAATGAAAACTGTATATCAAATATATAATGTTTATTATTTGATTTCTTTTTCCATGTTTAGTGGGGAAATACAGCAAAGCAGTTGTAGCTGCATGCCGAGCAGCCGTACGGACTAACAACACGGACGCTCTCATCAAAATACTACAAGTTGGGGATGCATAAATAAAATAGGAATAAAATTTAAATAATTTATTAAAATGTTAAAATTAAATTAAAATCTTACTAATTACATTAATAACATTAATCAGTCAACACAATTAAATTGTCAAATAGTATTTAAATAAATATAAAGGACATAATAGTTTTTGTTTATGTTCGATCAACCACCATCTCACCGCATGATTCTCTTTTTGCGTATGCGACCTGCCGCGATTGGCAACGAACAACCAGTCGCGTTTGGCCAGGTATCTATTGAAGGTATGAAGGTATCTAAGGTATGAAGGTAGGTCGGTTGTAACTTAGTATGGCTGGTCCCAAGACGTAACAACGCTCTGCAAAACGCCTGATGTGCTACGTGCTCTAATGAATAAGATCATCGTGGCACACTGCTATCTACGCTTAATGTGACATCGTTTTAGTAATAAATATTCCCAATCCTTAACAAATTCAGTACGTATTTAATTCTACAAAATATTTGTTCCCTATCACACCTTGTATGTACATCGGAGGCACTTCTTATCACTAAAGGATACATTTTAACAAAACAACTCATAGATCAATATCACTTTTCGTATCCGCCATGAAAAAACATTGTGATATTAATGTATTAATTTTAAATTACATTAATAGCACCGTTTCGTTGTAATAAAATGGGTTTGTCAATAAGTATAGGTACATAAAGTTGATATAAAAAAAAGGTGGAAAGTACTTTATAAATTCAAACTTGACACACATTAAGGACGCTTACGGGCACTTTAAAATAATAATGAATTTCTTTTAAAAAAATCAAGATGTTATTTTTTTAATACGAAAACAATTATTGAATTTAATTTAAATTTCCCTTTAGTATCTGTCTTTGTCTACGGAATTAGAACTCAATTTAATTCGTGAGGCTTTCGAGCTGCGAATGTTCAATTCACGCTGTGATTTGCTTAGTCGCATAGTGTACATCATCGGCGCTGACATTGAGGAGCAGCCTGGGCTCTGAAGGCTTAGGTTCTAGCAGCAGCAGCCGAATTTCGGCTAGACGGGCGCACGCGCACAACGCCTGTGAGGGCGAAGGTGCACGCACGCTTACCGCAGATCGATAAGGTCTCCCCTCCAGAGCTACGATAGCCGCCGCAGTGGATAAAGCACGCGACAGCGTCGTCTCATCCGAACCTGTTCTCTCCACCTGAAGTTGATTTACACGTTATATGAAATGAGTTGTTTTAGGTCTCGAGTCTTTTCTTGTCTCAACCGGAGAGTGAAACTATAGAAGCGGGTTGTGAAAATTCCACGTAATAAGACTTCCTAGGCAATATCTTCATGGCAACATTCTAGAATACCCACACTTCGAATATGTTAAGATAGGTTGTCAATAATAATGACGCTATCACAAATTTTGTATATACATGTATTTAAATAAATCAATCGGAACATAACGCTCCCTAGCCATGATCACGTAGCCTGGTGGGAGATCTCCCTATGTTAACCTTGATATAAGCATATTAAAAAATTGTCAAGAGATATGTATATATTCGTTATATGACGTATAGTCATACCTCGGCAGCCACGGCCCTGAGCATGAGTCTCTCGGCAGGAGAGCAGTTCTTTATGGCGCGCACAGCGGCACTAGATGCGGCCTCCCCCAGCGCTTGTTGCACCTCGCTGAGCCCGGCGCCCCTGGGGCCTGCCAGCTCCAACGCCCGACTGCACAGGGTCAGCGCTCGACGGGCATCACCCGATACTGCTGCTACCTTCCTACGAGATTATTTTATGACAACACCCATCAAATAAGTGAGGAGTCATCTGATGGGTGGTCACCCTCATTTATATACATTTGGAAAGTCATTGCACGTCATTTCGTTGCTAGCTAAGAAGAAAGTGTTACTAACCAATAGTAATTTATTGGTTTCACAGTCGATTATCCGTTTAGATCTCGATTCAAATCCTACACGCATTTCTACTTTTTCTTAACCTACGTGCGTTTTTGGAAATAATTACTTCGTTCAGTGAGGAATAACATCAAATAACCTTTATAATTTAGTACTGAATGTTCTCAAAGGTGTATTAAGTCGCTGTCTGACCATACCTGGCTAGCATAACGGACTATGGCTATATCCTTCTGAAAGGAGATCAGAATGCGGTAACAATTATGAATGTCATATAATATAACAAAAACAGTAGGGAAAAACAATTACTATATAAAAATACTAAAGGTAGCAGGTAAGGTTCCTGGTAAGCTATGTTCCACCTGTCTAGTCCCTTCAATATATGACCCATTATCTTGTTTAATGCCACAAAAATCAATGGGCAACTCACCGGGCAATCAGTTGAACAGCATCTGGACTGACATTCTTTCCGGCAAGTCGTGCAGCCACGATGCACTGCAGTTGGGTATGTGTGTACGGCGGGAATGTGAGCCTCGTAAGGCCCAGCCGGGAGGCGACACGAGAGGCTAACGCCCGCTCCGGTAAGTCCATGGTATTGGCCACAGCTAGCACCGTCAGGAGGGCTGTCCTATGCGCTGCCCACTCCATTATACTATATAGCACGTCTTGTCGACGATTGCAGAGGGCATCCAACTGCAAAAATAATTTAATTATTGGCAAACCCCCACACCTGGGCCATTTATTTTTCATAACTTTATGTTATGACTATTAGTGGTTATTGATTTTAGTGTTCATTTCTAATTTATTGCAATTTATCAATCAATATTTGAAGAGTGATGAGCATACCTCATCAACCACCAGCACTGTGGGTGTTCTCCTTGGACCAGGGTTGGTAAAACGTTTTTCTAAAAGAGAACATGCTTGCTCCCATACAACTGACTTACCTGAAATTAAATGAACAACTTAGATTAACCAGTCACTATCCAGATGGTATGTAAGGAATGTAAATACTGCAATACCACAAACACTTTGTTGTACAAAAAAAAGAGAAAAAATTAGTTAAGGTAAGTTAAGAAATGGTGTTGTGCTCAGTGAGTATATTAAAAAGGATTTTGTATACACATGTGTTGCATTTGTTAAATAGTGAAGAATGTCATACCAGTAAGCTGCTTGTAAATTTGAACATAGGCTTGTCTTGGTTCTGCTATTCTCATACCATTCACTTCAACTAGCTGAAAGTCTGGTAAATCTACCTCTTCCTTTAATACTTTGAGGGCAGAGTTCACAGTTGCTGTCTTCCCAGTACCTGGCACACCAGATATGTACATACACCTGGATATTGATAATGAAAAAAAGAACAATGTGTAAAATAATATGTATGTTAGTTAATAGGAAAGTACTAGGGGTTGTGAAGTTGCCTCAATTTTTTTTAAGTTGTTCTACATAAAAGAATTCTTATCGGCCACTAATATGATATACTGCCATATATGAGATAATATATATCAATGAGTAGGATTAAATTTAGTTATAGCTGACAAACAAGCACAACAAATGTCAGTCATCATAGTTGATGCACATATTGTGTGACACTATACACAAGTACAACATTGTGCAACATACTATGTAATGATATGAAATCTGGAGCTTTAGCTTACCCACTCATACCGTCTAACAGCTTTGTCCTAACAAATGACAATATTTCATCCATTTGACTTTCTCTGCCTGGTAGAGATTTGTTGTCTTTGAGAAAGTCTGAAATCATTCAAAAAATAAAGTAATTGATATGTATTAGAGAATAATAATCCATGTATGACATAGCATGAAGTTATGAGTTTAAACTTCACAGAGAAACTTTTATATTGAGCTGTAAATTTTAGATAAAATACTGAGTACCGGTGATATCCATATTGTGAATTAAAATCATTTAACAGCACCATAAAGTGATCAGTAACAATAAATTGCCAAGTATGCAGTGATAGTATAATGTTTCTCTGGCTACTGGTGTAATGCATGATTAACAGTTTTAGAACTCAGACCAAATGACACAGAGGAATCTAGACATTCAAACATAACCTAATATTAGTTAATGCTTAGTCTTGATTGCTTTTCAATATAAATCTCTCTTACCATCAATATTGTCAACGGAATGGGCTCTGGTGTGTAATGTAGGAGTCAATTGTGCAGTTAATAGTCTTTTTGATACACTTCTAGGTGTTTTTGCAGTTCTTGGTGTTCTAGGGGTTTTTGGGGTTTTTGGTGTCTTAGCAGTTTTAGGTGTCCTTGGTGTTTGAGGAATTTTGTATTCATCATCACTGTTTTCATTGTCTTTAATGGTTCTAATGGATTTTCTAGGTGTAATTTTGACTGGTGACAATTCTGTTTCTAGATAACTGACTGGGTTTTTAGCAATTCTACAAGATCGAGTAGAGTATGTGACTCCTTCTTCTTCAAAGACTAAAACTTTTTTAGGAGTTCCTTCATTTGTTCTTGCTTGTGATGTCTTTCTCTTGGGAGTACTAGGAGTATGCTGTCTTATAACAAGAGTTGGTAGCTCATCTTCTGAATTCTCTTTAAGTTCCATAGAAAGCAATTCTTCAATATTAGTTTTACTTAAATTCCTATGGGCTCTTGGGGTTTCTGTGGGAGATATGTGTTCAGAGGTTTTAGCAATGATCTTTTTAGGAGAGTCTCTGTCATTTTTGTCGGCTAAGATAGCTCTTTTTAATAGAAGTTTAGTTCCATCATTTTTGCTTACACTCCAATTTTTTTCAGATATAGATACTCTTCCCATTCTTTTGACTAAGCTAGTTGGTGTTTTTGGTGTCCGTTTTGGTGTTACAGCATTTTTATTAGGAGTTACAAATAGTTGCAATCCTTTTCGTTCTTCATCTAAGACAGGCTCAATGTGGAGTTTCCTTTTACTTAAAGGCATTAGTCTGTATCGACAGATGTAATGGTATGGAGGCCTTTTAAAATTGTCATCAGTATCTTTTGAAAATGTAAATTTTATTGAACATTTTTTGTAAAATGTTTCAATAGATACATCTGTGTCAAATGGTCGGCGGTCTTCAATTACCTGAAGAGAAAAAAAAGAGTAAATTTTGATGTATTTCCCACTAGCAGTGAACTTACTTAGGAATTAAAAGTATTTACTTGATTTTTTAAATGTAATGAGTCAACAAATGAGCCTATTAGCCATTTACCGGCCTAACACGCAAGGGCAACAATAAAGTGTTGCCGACCAAAAAGGAAGCAGGGCTCCGGCATTATTCATGATTATCTTTACCTCGTTTTTTAAGAAGTTGATTGAATCCATATTACTAAGCGCTCCTTTGGGCAAGTCTCTAGGTTTAGAGTACCACTGAACTTTGGCTCTGAAGGGGTCTCTTGTATTTGTGGAATCCTCATAAAGGGTAAGAATGCGAGCCGCATCACAACCTTCTTCTGTGTCCGGTTCTGCCGCATCGGCGTTAGAAATTAAAACAAAATCATCTAACCCTGCTATTATTTCTTTGAATTGGAACTTTCTAAAAAATAATATGATAAAAAATGATAGTTAAAACTGGTAGTTCACATTTCCTGTTTGAGAGAAACAAATATTTACACTTACTCATAATAGTGAAATGTTGATACGTTTGGTCTATTCATCGTTTCTTTACCCACCCATGACACGGCTTTAGATATAATTTTTCTTCTAGGCATTTTGCCTTGTAAGTTTTAACTAAAAATTAAGAAAACTTAGCAGATACCGTACCGTATTTTCATTATGTATCAAAATCAGACAATCAGTCAGTGTCAAGTTTTCGCGCCAACCGCCATTTAACAGTGTTCGGTACTGTTATCTATAGAAATCGACACAGCATACATAGACTAGGGTTAGATAAATATATCCATTTAAGGAATATTTATATAAAAAAAATTAATATTAATATCAGTTCAATTCTGGTTGGTTTGGCCGATCGAACAAAGGGTTAAAAGAATTAATATAATATAATCTCTCAAGAACCTCAGAATTTTCTTTTTTTCGTTTTGACATTGATAATTGACAAGAGGTGTCACTTCGACAAAATTGATTTGTGTTAGATTTGGTAGGTAATATTATAGGTTGTGTATTTAAAAAATAAATGATTTGGAAATAATGAAGGTCAAGCAAAGGAAGTCCATAAAGCCCACGTTGTCTGATAAAATTGCAGATGCATTAACGGTTAAACCCAAGGCTGATATCGAGGACGACCATGTATTCCATACCAAACCTAGGACACTTACACGTGCTGAACTTAAGTCTTCAGATAGTGAAGATGAGAATGTTATTAGCGATTTTCTCAAACGAAATGTTAATTTGTTAAGTGACGTAAGTAAAAAGTACGAAGGTGAAGTAGTTTCGCGCAAATATTTGCGAAATCAAGCTGATGGTAGGGCAAAAGGAAGTGATTCCGATACTGAAGTCAAAAATGGTTTATACCGATCGAATAGTTCAGAAGATGATAAAAATAGTGTAACAGAATCTGATGACGGCGATGAAAATGATGATTACAGCATTACGAAGGTTACGAAACAACTGGAGTCAGACGATGAAAACAAACAGTCCGACTATGGTGAATCAGACGAGGATTCTGAAGTATCAGCCGAAGAAGATGGCTCAGGTTATGATATTAGTCAGATGAAAGAACCTGTGAAAGAAACATTTGAGCATTTTAAAAAACAAAACATTTCTGAAGAATCTAAAAAAGGGAACTGTGTTAGAAACCAATTATTCCTCTGGGAAGGTTTATTAGAAATGAGGATCCACTTACAAAGGTGCATGAACTCAGCAAACAGGATGCCTATGACTGACTGTTATTGGCAATTGAAAGATAACAAGGAGTTTGCAACCGAGAGTGTGAACACTGTAAATAATGTTACTAATGTACTAGAAAAGTAAGTTCTTGCATTTTCAAATAATATTTAACAATTCTGGGTGTTTTGGCTATTAAAACAAAGTAGCATTAACCAGTAAGTCATATATTCATTTTAAAAAGTTATTTGCTTTCTTTATCTATGGAATCATACTAAAATTGAACTTTGTGAGAGCAATTTGATTATATAAATTATAGCTAAGCTAAGATAAAAGTCTTACATTAAAATAACACTGGTAATTAATTTATTAATAATTTACTTCATATTTTGCATATGATACATAAGATATATTAATTATGTATAGTATATAATTGGCACTAAATGTCCAATAATAATAAATACTCCATTGACTCTATGCCAACTTTCCTGCTTGTGGTACACACTGTGTTAAAAATGATAACAATTAAGACTTTAGGACTTTCTTAATAAAGATCACTGGATTCTAAAGCATCTAGTATATCCTGATAGCAGTTGTGATGTTGGCAAAGTTCATTACAAACCTTGGAAGCTGCAACCATTTTAGAATTCACCCTGAAGTATTTGTTACATGTTTTGGTTGTAATGTTTAAGATCTAGTAAACAATTGGTTGCCCTAATTCTTTCTTTGCTCGCAAAGCATTGTTAATGCCTATATTGTTGTAGACATGCAATAGATATTGGTGACTGCTCATCATCACATGACTCATCGGCTTGATTACTCGTGTTACTATTAATTTTTTTCATCAAAAATTTAAATATGCTTTTTTTTTTCAGGTTTTTAACTTTACAAAACCTTCTACTCAAAAAGTTCCCAGAAACAAAGTCACTCGCTACACCGAAACAAAAACCAGGAAAGAAGACAAAAGAGGAAAATGATGAAGAAATTCCAAGTGACACAGATAATGAAGAAATACCATCTGATACTGATGCTGAAGATAATTCAAAACCAGAGATAGCAGGAATAACTTTAATTAATAAAAACAAGAAACGTAAACTAGAAGATTATGAATTGGAACTTTCAGTATCCCATAAAGGTTTTAAAACATTCAGAGATACAACAATTCAAAAATGGAATGACAAAACAAGGCTAACTACTGCCGCAAATATAAAGAATGCACCTAATAATACAATTTTGCAACAGATATCATACATTCTATCAGATAAACAAAAACTAATAAGAAGAACACAACTTAAACGTTCTGAATATGATATAATAGGATACAAGCCTCTACAAAATGTTGACCATCAAAATAGTACTGAACTAAATCCAGTAACAAAGGATAGAAAAGACAACGATGAGTATATTACAGAAATATTTGATGATAGTGACTTTTACCATCAATTATTGAGGGAATTAATTGAATGCAAATCTGCAGATATATCTGACCCAGTACAACTAAGTAGACAATGGATTTCATTGCAACAAATGAGAAGCAAAATGAAACGAAAAGTTGATACAAAGGCCACAAAGGGACGGAGAATAAAATATGTGGTGCATAATCCATTAGTTAATTACATGGCTCCAGAAAAATCGCTTACATGGAGTGACGAAAGTACAACTGAGCTGTATAATTCACTATTTGGGAAGATGTTTGAGCAGAACAACATGGGTGTCAATGTTACTTTAGAAAATGGAAAAATAAAAATGTAACAGATATTATTTTTAATTGCTTGTAACATCTTTTATTTACATACAATATTCCCAGGAGTAGCATTGATGTAAATATGAATTCGTTTCTGTACATTTTTCTCGACACTGATGGGTTATAGTCTAGTAGATTTATAATACAAAGTTTCGTAGCTTACCGTAAGATGCGGTAGCAATAATAGTCTAGCGGTTTTAACAACAACAACGCGCGGGGACGATATTCGAATAGTAAATAATTTTTTTTTGATTATGTACATATTGAGAATTGATGATCAGTTGCTTTGATAAGGGAAAACACTGCGAGGAAACTCCATAATGCTCTGCAAGGTCTGTGAAATGTAACAAATCTATACTTGATTAGCAAGGTGGTCCACCTCAGCCTTTACCCTTCAAAATGAAACGGGACTGGGTGCAGCAGTGGGACAATTATGGGTTGTCAAGATGATGACAAGGATTTTATAAATGGACTTTAAATATCTATATCAGAGGTTTTCAAACTTATTTCGTCTACCGCCCACTTTGAAAGTCAATTATTTTTCAGCGCCCCCCCAATTTTTTTTTACTTTACGAAAACTTAAAAACCACAATGATATTAATTAATTTAATTATAATATGCTATATTAGTTTGGTCTGGACTTTAAACTTACATTCTAAACCAGACATTTTTACCAGTGAGAGCAATTAAAACGCAACTTTCTAATATTAAGAATATCTTTGAATTTGACGACCCCGTAGCCCAGTTGGTAGTGACCCTGTCTGTCGAGCGTGGGGTCCCGGGTTCGATTCCCGGCCGGGGCAGATATTTACGTGACAGATAAATGTTTGTTCTCGGGTCATGGGTGCTTGTGATGTGATAATTGTGTATGTCCATGCCACCCGCAACACAGGGAATCCTAGTGCGGGGGTGTGAGTGTGTAAACGTTTATGTTTTATGTTCTTTTATTCAATGTGAAGTAAATGTGTCAAAAGTAATCTAATGTGAAGGATGATTTTTTTTTTATGTTAATAGCCGACAAACGAGCAGATGAACCACCTGATGGTAAGTGGTCACCGTCGCCCATGGACATCAACAAGACCAAAAGTATCACTGATGCATTGTCGGCCAGAAAATGAGAAGAAGGTAAGAAAGAATGTACTGGGTCTCAAGCCCCCAACCGGAACACGATGAGTTGTATGGCGGCTGACTCAAGCATGAGGGTGGTAACTAGCCAGGCAGGCTTCACGGAAAGACAATAATACCACTAATAATATCAATGACTTAATAATAATAAAATCTTATATAATCCTTACGCGAAGCCCCATCACCAAGCAGGCTGGTTTCTGTCGCCTCTTACGACACCCTTTTCTACCAGCATGGGATGAATGATATATTATTATGTGAAGAAAAACCTTTGTACCCTTTTTTCTTTGTCTGTCATCCGATTATCTTTTTTTGTTTGGTGACTATTGAGAAGCTTTAGTGTTATGAATTCAAAAAATTAAAACGTTATTTAATTATTGGGGTCGTATTTCGAGCACTAAGCGAACACTAGACAAGACAAATGTACCTATTATTTAATGAAACCGAGATAACGTGATTCGCCTTAGAAAAACAAAGTAATTATCCAGTATGTAATTATGCAAGTCATACAGACAATTATAAACAGTGCTTATGAAATAGGTCTGTTTATGCGAATAAATGGTATAATTAAGCAAAATAAATTATTTTAAATATAAAACTTGCCGAGAAAACTAAAAATGGTAAGAAGATATTTTTATATGAATTTAAAATTCATAGAAATCTATGTTTTAGTAATGAATTTCAACTTTTCACCAAGAAAATTAAATCGTAGAGGATATTTTCTTCCACTGATCCGTAAATTTAGTTATTTAAGTACGTACCTATTACACAGACAATGCCTACACCACAGCGAAGTTTTCCTGTCAATATCTCTGTTATTATAATCAAACTGTGATTAATACAAGATGAGCAAAAACCATTGCAAAGTTTTATTGGATGAAATTTCACTTATGTTCATCTACTGTTCCTATATATCATGATTAATGGTTAGTAGCCCTCGCCATTCATGGATTTTCATAATACCAGGGGGCTTACAGATACGTCACTTCAGAAGGAGCGTTGAGAACACTTGGTAATACGTTTTCCAACATTTATTTTTCTTGACGAACTTCATAATAGTAGTTATAATGGCGAACTGAATACCCAACGGCACTCACTACACTTCAGTCCTAGTTTTCATGGGTGATGGCGAAAATGTGTGGTAGGCCCAGAAAGAAAAAATAATCCGAACATAAACATTTACCATGTAATATTATAAATACTGGTACTTCTATGCAATAAAATAAATTTAATGAATCTACATATATTTACACACAAACATACATACTTAATGCACACATATACTATCTATCAATTATCGTTACAGTTAAAAGCTTATCACCCTATACGAGAGCCGATGGGAATAGATTTACGATTAGACGATATTCATTAATTGTTCAAAATATTTTATAATTACCTAATACTTGCATGTGTTCCAACGATATTGGAGCATGATTATCAGCTGTTATCGACCTCTAGTACTGTGGGTTATCGGCCATGCATGTAAACATTTATATTTGTATATTTTATATAGATATATGCTTATAATTAACGGCTCGTAGGTATGTACATATAGCATATAATAAGTAATGATAGTCAAGTGGTTTAAACGTGATCTCTCGCATCGGGGTCTTAGATTCGAATTCTGCACGCTCTTGTAGTTTTTTAAACTTATACTCGTTTAAGAAATAAAGCATCGTTTGTTTAGAAAGTTATCTTAAGAAAATCTGGATAATCTTTACCTATGGGTAGAGTTCGGAATTCAAGAAAATAAAAGAGAAATGAGACAATTTAAGTCAAAAAGTATAAAAGATGTTTGAGACACCCGCTCAACAGCGAGTCTTGTCTCCATGGGGCTGTTGACACCCAAGAGTAATTGTGGCAATAGAGGGTTTCTTTGAGTCCCGAATTCCTCAAGTATGGGCTGTGCGCTCTGTGGTTACATGCCGCGTAGGAAGGCACCCACTGCTCACTGCTCACATTGTTCTTAGCGCTCGTAGCGTATCCATTAAATATAATAAATTCCTGGCTGAAATTACATCGTATATTATTGTCAAATATTAAATCAATGTGAATGCAGTCCACCTATCGTAAAGGTGCCGCTGAAACTTATAGCAAAACAATAAATAATTGTTTGCTCATAGGGGCTCAAAATATAAAAAAAAATATGACAAAAAGCGTGTTTGTCAACACGTGGGTAGCAATTTTAAGCATCAGATGAGATTCCACTGGTTTGTTGATAAGACATTTTTGTTGACATAGAAAGAAGTATAATTTGTTTTTATAATAATTTATAAAAAAATGTCCACTCATTCTTAAAAAAAATTATCTTTAAAAATATTTAATTTCTAGGTATGAAACTTCAAGTGTAGGTGTAATGTCTATTACTGGGTGTGCTTTTGAAATAGTAGACTAACTAAATAGTAAATATCTACTAGAAGGAAAAGTCCGTCCGTCGACATTGGGCAGAAAATCGAGAGTTAAAAAAAAATCTGTAAAATTTAATGTATTACAATTAATCCAATTTTAAAATTTAATATTCTAACTTTTCCATACTGCAAGATTTTTTTGCTATTAAAAAACTGTAATGTTATTTACTCTATTCATTTATTTAAGACTGTAAAAGTGTCCATTACTGTTACAAGCCTCGTGCATAAGCTTAATAGGAACCAAAATATATAATTAGCCTAAATTAGCCTAATTAAAGTGTAAATTCTTATTTTCTTTTGTCTAAATTATTTATTTTACTTAGATGTAAGTTTTACTTAGGAAGTAATCTATTTAGTGGGTTAAGTCAGTTCTCTTTGCCTAACACACCCTCCTAAAAGCACAGAGTACGGTCACTAAATATTTAGATATACATAATTATATCGAGTGTTACACTGCACAATTTTGACACCAGTCTCCGTTCGTACATCAGACAAGTATGACGTCTTTTTTTTACTTAGAATAAGTTAATGCTTGACAACAATCCCACCTGATGAAAAGTGGTATTTTAGTAACTTCAAAAATTACTACTCTAAAGAAATTAATTACAGCGGTCTCATTAATTAGAATAAGTACAAATTAGATTTAAGTATAAACAAATTAGGTACTTCTCAATCAATTATATATACATTTATTTGTCTTTTATATACAGCGGTTGCGCGCGTTTATTTTTCGATGGATTTGTTTTGTGCCATCAAAGTTTTAACCCCTTGTTCTGAAAAAGTAGCCAAGCGGAGAGATAAATGATTTAAATGTCGAGAAGGTTTAAATTTTAATTAAAAGTGAAGGTTGGACCTTATTACCGCGATATATTTGTTGACCGCTCCAAGAAAAAAGTATTGAATCTACACGTGATTTGCAATTCAAAACATGTTGTTTAATAGATTATACTTATGGTATGACACTAGCTGTTATCTTTTGTTTTATTATTTTCTTATCAATTGTACAGCTATAAAATAGTAACATATTTTTTCTTAATCATTTCTCTTAATTCATTTCCGCTATATCACTTTTTATAGTTTATTTTGACGAATCTATAAGTATAACATTATGAACACAGCGCTATCCTTGGAAAATACTATAAATTCCCTATCTGAAACGTGTTATTAATCCTGCATGTCCATATATTCATAGTGTTTCTGCTATTTTCCAGTGTTAAGTTAGATCTTTAGACAAGTAGGTATTTAGACAGAATAGCTATAAATTTATGGACTATATCTGGGTTAGAGCTAATTGAAATTTGAACTTCGGAATAAGACGTCTAACAAACCTGCTCAATCGTAGAATAAGTTGCTTCAAGAAACTTTGTTCTTCGATAAGAAGAGTATTACAACCAGAGATGTTTATAAAGCAGGCGTTCCATTTCTATCTTCAGCTACTGAAGATACAGTGATGAACAAACAGATGTGCCCCCTGAGAATAGTGAACATCTGTATCACCTGTATTTAACAAAGTGATATTTATTTAATTTCATGCGTATGTGAGATAGTGGTAGATTGCATTTTGACATTTAACACTAGGCGGACTTCGAGCCCGTTATGCAGTATCCCCGTATATGTTGATAAAGATAATTTTTTCACAAATCACTATGGTTAACGATACATCAGTAAAATAGAAGCTCATATACTTATGCCCTTAAACTAGGATCTGCTGTGCTGCGGATTACCAGACGCGGTATATGAAATTGACAACCCTATAAAACCGCAATTAGGAAAATGTAATAAAGTATTAACTCCCTGTCTACCCCAGTCTTTGGCTGCGACCACACTTGCAGGTTATATGAAAAAATAAAACTTTAACAACTCACACCAGATAACAAACATTTATCGTAAACGATCGTAAAACATGAATCGTATCTGTATCATGGACAGGGTCATCATCAACCATTGTACAGGGTGAAAAATGCATTATAAAAAAATTATTTGTCATGTTGGTGGTAGGTGACGTGTGGGCAGTGCCGTGCGCGTAACTGCAGACAATCATTAAGCCGTGTTTACTGGCGGCCAACTGAAACAATTGACGGCAACGGGGTGTCCTCGGGGACTTGTCTGTCTATGGTATAAGCAATAGGCGGTATCACAATAAACGGTAGGTATATTCGTTTTTGTGTCAATAGTAGGCAAAAGAGAAGACGAGCCTCCCCATAGTAAGGCTCGCCGCCATTTTTAGACATCTCCCACATCAGTATGTTAAGTAACAATATACTCGTAGTTGAATTTTTCATTCAATCGACTTTGTTGTAGTTGTACAAGTGTATAGAATATATTTGAAGTCTAAGAAAAAACATAGGTTTTGTCAGTATGTTCTATAACACGGTAAGTGCTCCGAGGAACTTGGTGCCCGACTCACCATCACATTATCACACTATTCTCTCTATTGGCATCGACTGGACCAGTGGAGATCCTCCTCGGTCAGTTTTTAATGATTCTTTGTGGAATAAGCTTACTTTTGAAGTTTTTATACCCGGAGCGTTTTGATATAGGGTTCTTCAAATATGTTTTAAGGATGTTCTCGACGCACTGCATCCACTTGTTTTGTTGACCGTATCTATAGGTGACGATGTACACTTACTTACATACAATTTATGAAAATAAAAATTTGATACTATTTAAAATATTGAAGTTCTTCTTATTATACGAAAATAATATATTATTATCAACTCATTGTAATTGTACACGATTCACAACGATGTATGTAGGTACTCACAATGTTTACTATACGAAAATATTTCGATCCAGTTGCATCAATTTTGTCAAGACTATGATGAATGCAACTGGGACGAACTATATGTACATATATAGTGACTACACGTATTCATAATATTACTTCATATGTAAATAATACATTACATATGTGTATGTACACCCTATGATGATTTCATTTTAATCTGTGACTTTAGTAGGTACAAAAGGGGGACAAATTAAATAATAATGACTTGCCGCAAATTTCAAATTATTAGAAGTATTAGAAAGGCGATGATCCTATAATCTAAATGATCTTGCCTGAGAAGCGGGTCCCGGATTCGATTACCAGCTGGTGGAGACAATTATGTGATGTTTTTTCTCGGTTCATGGGTGTTTGTGATGTCATGTTTACTTAAGTGGTGTTTTTCGGTGCTTTACGAGAGTGTGAATGTGAAAATGTTTAATTCACTAGGGAGACGAGTATTAATAAAACGTATTCAAATATGTTTGTAGCTTCATATTTAAGTAGATATTTCATATTATATCTTTATTAAACACTTCTCGTCAAAATTGCGTCAGCCGGGTGTCAAACTAGACCACTAGAAATCTTTACCTTATAAGCAGCTAAGATAAAAACCAACCATTTGATGAGGTCAATATGATAGTCCATATACATTGGATTATATATATGAATGAGTAATTTATTCAAATACCTGATTGAAGTATAAATAAATAACAATAATCTTCTAGTATATAAAACTGTCGTGTCACAGTTTTAGTTACCATACTCTTCCGAAACGGCTTTACCGATTTTAATAGAATTTTATATGTATATTCATGTTATCTATTTTTTATATATATATTCCTAAGTGATAAGGGTGGTCCATCCCAAACTTTTATTTTTTTATTTTTAGGAAAAAAAAATTTTTTATTTTTTTATGATGAGGCATTAAAGTATACATAAAATCCAAAATTTTCACCGTTTTACCATCAACCCCTATTTTTTAATGGCGATATTAGTAATTCACTAATTTTCAACCAAGGTCGATAACTGATTAATTATCACTTGATCAGTTATCATTTATCGTTAATTCATTAATTCATATCACATCTTGTTTTTCACACGGACAATTAATTATACGTGGCATGCTCTCGAGTGGACAAACCATCCAGTTTGTTTGTGTTAGCTAAAAATGGGATAACAAAAAATATTGTACACTCTATTGCGTTAAGGGATTGATATTGTTTTTAGTAACATTATTTTAATAAGCGATATATATAATTATTAATTTATATGGCAAAACAACGTTTGCCGGGTCAGCTAGTAACACACTAGTAAATCACATCCATAGCTTAGTAGACTGATCACTGGATCACCTTCCATGTCGTCAGCAGGATAAAAGCAATGGATATAGATATTTAATTCTGATTGAAAGTAGCCGAAGGTTAATACCCTACATGGGTAATACCCTACAAGTTTAAGAGGGTTTACCCTACAAGTTTAAGAAGGTTAATACCCTACAAGTATTTGAAATCCATTACGTTGCAAGGCGAAAAGATTGTTAGTTCAAGTTATGGAAGTGCTTTTATCATCCGAAGGCCTTAAAAACAACTGATGCACGGATGCGCTCAAGAAATTTAACCACTAGCTGTTATCCATGCAACTATGCACTCAAAAAAATTTAACCACTAGCTGTTATCCATGCAACTATGCGCTCAAGAAATTTAACCACTAGCTGTTATCCATGCAACTATGCACTCAAGAAATTTAACCACTAGCTGTTATCCATGCAACTATGCACTCAAGAAATTTAACCACAAGCTGTTATCCATGCAACTATGCACTCAAGAAATTTAACCACAAGCTGTTATCCATGCAACTATGCACTCAAGAAATTTAACCCTTAGCCATCCGTGCAACTATAGATCGGGTCACAGTCAACTCGGTTTGGGCGCGTCCAAAACGGAAAAATATCATACATAGTAGATGAGTTTTTGTACCGAAAAACTGGTTCATTAAAAATGGTAAATTGATGGACATAGAAAGGATTAGGACTTACTACTTAAACAACTTCATATGAAGTACCTTGTTTAATTAATGTATCGCATCGCTCTCAAAACATTCATTATATTGTCCAAAGAACCAGGTGGTTATGGAATTTGCTGTATATCTTAACGCGCTAGGCGTAAGAGCCGGTTTTGGGTCACAATGCGTGTTGAAATTAACTGCTTAATGTTCCATTTAACTCAATGACGTTTCCTTAGTTTTGTCGGATCAAAACACTAAAGCTCTTAGATTCTGGGTTCCCTGGTCGGGACAGACGTTTTTGTGACTGATATATGATCCGATTACAATTGTCTCTAATGTCTTATTCGTTAATTTCATGCGCACAGGAACAGTCATATTAAAGGTGTTTGTAACAGTGATGCAGTAGACGTGTTTGAATTTATTCCATTCTCATTGCCACATGAACTTGATTTTCATTCTTAGGTATTAAATAATAATATAATAATAAACGTTTACACACTCACACCCCCGCACTAGGATTCCCTGTGTTGCGGGTGGTATGGACATACACAGATATGACATCACGAACACCCATGACCCGAGAACAAACATTTATCTGTCACATAAATGTCTGCCCCGCTGGGAATCGAACCCGGGACTCCTCGCTCGGCAGGCAGGGTCACTACCAACTGGGCTATGGCGTCGTCATATTGGAACGTGTTTATTTCTCTGATATATTCTGAGGTGTGTGTGTGTTGGTACGTGTTTATTTATGACATTTTTATTTCTGGGTGTGTCTGATTAGGTTTACTTATAACATTTTCTTTCGCCCCCTAAAAAATGTTAAATGAATCTTACAATTCTCTTAGAGCTTGATATTTTTTACCTATAGCAGACTATAAAGACTTTAAATTTGCAATGCAAATGCGTCATAACAAGTATGTTGATATAATATGTTGATATGATATGGATACATATATGATATAGTATGTTGATATAATAATTTGTGTCTGATCATTTCACTATTTATACAAATTATGACAAAAAACACGGATATAGAGTATAAGATGCCGCTTTTTCACGAAATTGCATAAAAACATGTAGACGTGAATTCTACTCTGTCTACAATTACGTCACATAAGGATTTTAGAAGATCTCTAAACAACATAAACAAAACCCGAGAATGATGATGATACAATTTTTCATTTATAAACGTGATATAGCATACCGTAATTGACTACCATACCACCAACTTCGGGCACAAACGGGCGCACGGCTTGTGGTGTCTGTCATACTCTATAATATAATACTACATATCCGTAGGCGTTTTAACTTAAATGAGCTTTACAAAAAAATCGGCTAATTTTCACCACTACCCAAACAATTATTTTTATCCTGTTGTTATTAAAAAGTCTATCTATTACTCTGTAGTTAAGGACACAACCACACGGCTGCAGAATCGTGTAAACCATTGGGAGACTGTACATGTTGCATTTATTTTCAATTGCAGATCGGTTACGTGATTATAATTTCAGATAACCGGTTAAATTAATTTTCATCCGCTTTTCCAAGTGTCGCGTTTGCTTAAAACACTTGAATATTCTGTTAACTTGAATATACTGATAAATACACTTACTAGTGTAATTTGCTCGGAGTTTATCACTTGTACTTGTCAGTAAGTGCGAGATAACATCTGGGCGGCCCGCCCGCCCGCAGACACCAGTTGCGAACGCGCTCGCGACCGGCCCTAACGCCTACCGACTGCTGTCGACACTTACGTTGAGTTTAAACGTACAGTGACATCGGAGCGGTGTAGTGTTTGTGCGTGTAGTGGACTCGGTTCGGATGCTTATTGATATTGGTGAGTACCAAATAATTTTATATTGTCCTTAGAATATATATTTTATAATTTAATTAGGTAAAAATTATTCAATATTTTACATTCGGATTGTACAAATATACTCATGATATATAGCTCATGACATTATGTCCATCCGGAGCAATGTACATTTCAAATGGCAAAATATTTTTTCTAATCGGTGTCGTGGTTCCGAACGTTACCTTACCGCATACACAAAAACGCACAAAATTAGCACTCTCCTTTTATTATAAATATGATATATTACAAATCAATTAATATGATCATAAGATTAATTATACTTGTATACGCGATTTTTTACAGAAATTTGGGTTTAGTATTCGATTTTTTTTTCATAAAATAAGTTAATGCTTGACCACAACCCCACCTGATAGTAATTGGTGATGGAGTCTAAGATGTTGAACGCACTAACTTATAATAGCTTATTCACTCTCCTCTTAAAGACTCCCACATCGTATGTACTTATTCGATTTATCAAGATTTAAATTTACTTCACCACTTTGCCGATAAGTATCTGTAACCTTGTGAATCAATTAATTAGACTTTATAGAAATAAAATACAGAGCCTAATAGAAAACGAACACAAAGGAGAAGTAAGAAGAATTGAAAGTGCGTAAGTAAAGCTACTGTATTGTAAACAAACGAAAAAGTCTGCCTTTGTTATTTATGTAGGATATCCATTAGAGATAACATTGATGAACGTCTAAAAATGTTAAATTAGTTTAATTACTAATACAAGAAACTATTGTTATTCGATTTTGTCAGGCATTACATAAATTTCATCATTGATTGTCATTATTAGGGATAGATTTTCCTAGTTTTGTGAATTAGAATCAAAATAATTTATTCTCGTAGTTACAGGAAAGTAGTAAAACTTTATTTACTATTCTTATTTAACACAACTTCCAATCTACGGGAACAAATTTATTTCCTGGCGCATGAAGCATCTTAGTTATTGACTTTTAATATAAGCAACGAAGAATCATGGCGAGATCCATATACTGAATTATATACAAAAAATAGTAAAAATAGAGACTAAAACCACTTAAAATGTGTTTGTCATATTATTATAAATATTTTAAATGCATATAATATTTTTAAACATCCGATTTAATTATTGTAAATATTAATAAAAAAAATGTAACGCCATTTGTGGTATACTGTCAAAATGACAGTTATGATATTTACAAAAATAAGAAGTTTATAAGTATATAAAAGTTTATAAGATATTTGTTTTAAATCGTATTTCTTTATATTATGTTTGAAAGTTAACAAGTTCCAAAAACAGATTCAAAGCACACTAAAAGTCAAAAGTTCGTAATGATAATTAATTTCTACGCTAGTGTTTGATGCACGCTAATACTAAAGTTTATCGGAAAAATACGAATACCTCAAGAATCGCGGAGTGTTTTTTTTATTTTAAGCACCATGTTGATACATATGAGCACCATATCCCCAAAGAAACAGTGTGAAAATAAGACAATTAATACCTACATACATACTTAGCGCACTGCTGCTTGTTTTAAATGGGACCATAAATTGCTTTGCAATCTTATTAGTGTGGACGATAAAATAGTAGGTAGTTGATATGTGATAAATACTTTTTATCCAGTTTTGTGACGATCAATTAGTGCATTAAAATAATGTATTTGTATTTATTATCTAAGCTTCTTGTTAACTATGATATGACTATGTCTATAAAGCTCGCATAGATTCAATAAAAGAAAACACAATATTTTCAGTTACCTGAAAAAGTTTTTAATATTAGGTGCACAATGTCTTTGGTAGAAAAGGGTTTTCTATCTTCCTTCGATCATACATGCTATATACTTACTATAACAAGAGCTATCCACTAAGTTATCATTGAGATTGCTCTTGTGTCCAGATCAAGTACATTGTATGTCGGGATAGGGGGTTTAGTTTTAGGTTTCAGTTGATGCAACATATTATATTGTTTACATCACGAAGGAAAACCGGGAGTCAAAATGGCAATATGAGTGTGAGATCGATAAGCCTGTAAATAAGTAGAGTCAGATAAATTCAGAAATCAAGGACGGTCGCCAAAAATCGTTTTATATATCTACTGAAATAGTTATAAACACGAATAGTCTCACCGAATCGTGGGTCCTCTATGGTCATTAACAGTGACAATCACAGACTAATTAGAGATCGACAACATTAGTCAGCTGTCACTTGACGGTAAACTTTCCTAAAATCATCCAGACGATTTGTCTATAAATAGGTGAGAATTTATATTTTAAAAGATTATGATCGCCTGGTCTTCATGTCATATTTTGAATGTCTTAAGTTATTTATAAGTTACCAACAATCAAATGTATAGTTCTGTCGACTTCTCTAAATGTAATTTTTTCGGTTGTACATTCTGCCATGATTGCCATCTTTGTCAATTATTAGTATTTAAATCGAATCGGTGCTTTTCGTGGCGCAGATAGACAAGAAGACAAACATAATAACCTTTATAGTGATAACAAAACCTACGTGCATTCAAGTTAAAAAAAAGTAATAATATACAGTTATATCTATTTTAAATAAAAAATCAAATGAAAGATCATGTTGAGAACTGCTCGACTGATTTGGATGATCCTCTTTTTTGTTGTTTACGTAACTGTACAAGGTGTGTAAAAAATATTTTTTTTGGAAAATCCAACGGAAACATCAGATATTGCGATATGACGTTTAGTTTGACAGTTCTGTTACTAAACAGATCTAAAATCTTTTATTAAAAAGATTTTTAATAAACTTCTCGAGAATTGATTGATTGACTCATATGTAATAACCATTCATGTAACATGTAACAACAATTTTTGACAGCCCACAGATAACATAATTCAGTACATTGAAATGTAATACGAAGAAATAAGTCTCCGCGACGTAAATGAATACTACTTACCTCAGTACACACTCGACTGTTGAGTATACATATACATATGCTTGGTAAACAACACTGAACCGGCAGGCGCAGTAAAGATCATTGAATTGAAGGGTTGTTCGGCAGAATTTGGCATATACATATTTATAGAATTGGGGAAATACGTATGTTTGTTTACTTTTCTATTACTCGGAGTAGCTTATTGACGTCGATTTTATCGCTATACTTCATGGAAGCCGAAGGCTCTATTTTGTAGACAGAAGAACTGTAACTTGCTTATGAACTGTGTCCGTAAGTTTGTAGTAATGTTTTTAAAAGAATTCCAACAACCGTTAAATTCTCCATCAAATGACCTCATACGTCACTTATAATGACAAACACATACTATATGACTATTAATTATATTTTTATTATGAGTAAAATATATATCGGCGCAACTACTAAATATTCATAAAATCGACCAATTGTATAAGCATTTAAACAAATTGTTTGGTCTATTTGATGAAAATAAAATTGTAGTCTTTTGTTTTTCGTATCATAAATTAACTTGCACGATTTTAAAATAAAGTCTTGCTTTCCGTTAGCCTCGTGGTATGGCTATTTTGCGATACAAACAGTCGCCGGAAGTAAACATGTTTTATTGTACTCGTGGCGCCCAGTGACCGTGATTTCGAGCTTCCAAGCGAAAGCAAAGCCCTTAGATATAACCGCTAAAATGCAGCCACCCGTAAATTCGATTCCTGTGCAACTACAAATAGATTAGATAGAGGGATCAGCGTTATCGCCACAGATATGTCAAAGAATGAAATGAGCGAAAAGTAGAAAACGAGCTTTGTAATTATCTTTGGGGTAAATTTGATGGAAGAAATTTCGCCATATGCACGGTAAAAGAGGCACATGTCGTTATTTTTAAATCCATTACTGGAGATGGTGATCCGTCTATAGAAGTGGATATGAATCGAATGCATGCATCTCTGTTCGATACTTTGTAACTACGGATACTGGCAACTCATTACAGTACGATACTATTATGACGAACATCTTAATGTTTTCACACAAATGATGCAGCAAATGTCGGAGAAATTAATCACCTAGCTGAATCGAAGGTAATAATCAACTACATTAATTTAACTTCATCTAAAACTTATATAAGTATGTGGATACTAAAATATTTTTAACACATAAATAAACAAGGCCATAGGTCATAATGGAAATTAAGTATTCAAGAGATATCAATATATTCAGGGAGCACGTGTATGAGTCATCCACAGACAGCAGAATTATTATCACAAGCGTGATTTCTATGGAAACGTGTTACTAGAGACAACTTGAACAATGAGAATGCTTTGAAAGAAAGAGATTTCAATAAGAATTAAACACCTGAGAAGTGAATTGCATAACGTCACCATGACAATAATGCCAAAGTTTACTTCAGTCCTATCATCGATACGAGCAAAGATCGCTAATTCAAACATGCCTAAGTCTAGTATAAGTGCACACTTCAGATAGAGCCACAATATATATATATATATAGGATAGCCAACACAGACTTCAATTTTTAATATACTCTTTAAAAGCGTGAGTATTATTGCATCTGTGTTAAAATAAATGTAACCAAAGTGAATTTACTATTTATACGTAATCCATGCTCGAAAAGTCATATATATGGTTTCTGGTTGCAGAAGGTCTCAATTCATTTATGAAAACCCACCGACGAGAAATCAAATTAAGATATAAATCTTAAGAAGATTTGAAAGTGTTAGGTGTTTTTTGCGTTTTTTTTTTATCATAAACCAAATACTTTTGATAAACTAGCTTAACATTATTAGACTTGAGCCTATTAAACAAACAACACAGAATTAAATGAGGCTAAATTGGATTTGGGTACCTTAACTTTAAACTTAAACATTATAAAAACCTTTCATTATCTAAGACTGTCATTTAAGGCTAGTAGAGCGCGCTTCGTCTGTCAGAAAGGTCAGAGCGACATAACAATTAAATTTGCATAAAATCAAACAACAATACGGGAGTTTCAATGAATGGTTTGCATACATTGATTAAAGATAAAGTTGTATTATTTCACTTATTATTGCTAATGTAAATTCTAGTTTTTTTTTTAATTTAATAACTAGTATACCGCCCTCGCTTCGCTTCAGGAAAACCACGCCCTTCGTTTAGAAATAGCGCCTGCATTGTTATAGGATTGCGTTTTTCTCGTTTTATGAATTAGAAAAATTTATATTAATTTATAACTTTTTATTGATTGAATATGAATTGAAATGAAACGACCTTTAAATTTTAAGTGATACTTACTGCAATATATTCGTGAAAATCGTAAAGAAATCGGTTAAGCTGTTTCTGAGATAAGGGCGCACAAACACACAGACAAAAAGACAAATTCTAACAACTATTGTTTTGGATTCTATTGCGTTAATAATGGCCTCTAATAAAAGTTTTTAAAGTATATCCTTCATGTGTTATTTATAATTATGTTATTTATAATTACTTAAATACTTATTCGTACATTTTACTTATAATTTGATTTCCTCGATGGCAAACCGTAATAAGCAACGGATTTTCTGTAACGAGATAAAAAATAAAACTAAAATGAATTATTCAGTAGATTGAATAAGAAGACAAATAAACCGAAATGTATGATTTCGATATTTTCAATTTGTTGTCAAAATGTACGAAGTTTCTTTGCACGTTACCATCAGTTATCGTAAAGTTCTGTAATGTTACTTTAAACGTGCACTTAGTAATTTATTTACTAGTTGAGAAAAATCTCCACATATTTGTTCCCTCAATTTCTTGCCATGAGCAATGTAATTTATATTCTTGACGTTAGTGCTCGAAAAATGGTATTCGATACAAATTAAAGGGATCATTTTGAAAACATATTACGTGCGAGTATCATACCCTAGCTTGGAATTTGTAATTTTATCAGATTGCTCGGTCAACTTTCTTTTAGATTAAACTGACATCGAAAAATACCCGTTTAGAGGTCTACAGGTAAACGTTCGGTGGCATAAAGGAAATCATATTTTCAACTGGTTTTTTTTTACACAAATATATTTTAGATTTTCAGAATTACGCATATTAATTTACTGAGTTTATTATAAATGTAATAACTTTGTGTGTTTAAAATGGAATTAATAAATAATGAATAAGTCACTTTGCCGCCTCCGAATATCTCCGACCTGACTGACGTATCTTGACTTGTTCTGACGTAAAAAAATCATTTGGATATAGGAGTAGGATTATGATAATAATATTTCTTTCAGATATATATACTAATATATATCAGAGTTATAACGTTTGACAGCTGTTGTATTTTTCCCATTAGGTACTCGTACATCTCCAGCCTGCTCTTTACCTCTCTGCTTTTGTTTTGAAATTTTTGTAGTTACTGATGTGGACTTTGAATGTAGTACAAAGGTTTATCCATTTCAAACAGTCATAATAGTACTAATTTTATTAATTAAAAAAAATATAACAACAAACCACCCTCGCTTCGTTTCAGAGATACTACGCCTTACGCTTAGAAATACCACCTGCATTGTTTTAGGACTGGCTGTTTCTCGTAATTTCTATTTTTTATTTATTGACGATTACAAGAATGCTGTAGAATTCTGATTTAGGACCTCATACATTTTCGTTTTAAATACGGGTAATTTTTCGTGAAATATATGTATGCTATTATCCCTGCTTTAGTATTCATTCAGGACTTTATTATAAAGCATAACACGCTTGTTAGTCTACTACTAGATTCTCCAGCGTTGAACACGTTAAGCTAATTTCATGGTTGATTTTAGATTTTAGAAATGTGATAGTTGTTTTTAGTACAGGACTAACCATCTGTCATTCGCCTTGTTCAGCTTGTTCAGTGGATAAACGTTTTTTTTACAAATACATCTGAAATCTATAAGTGCCATTATAATATTAATGTTTTTAGCTACGCATTTTGTCGGAAGCAATAACACTGTGAATGATTACGAGATAACACATGTCCTGTTGCTTCTAATAGCCTATCTTCACTTTAGGAAAGTACATTGTATGACACCTTGTCCTTTTGTATAGCATATTCGGAAATTGTCCAAGTAGCCATATTTTACCAGAATTTACGTAAAAAAATACTTTACTAACAACGAAATAAAATAAACTTTTCTTGTTGAATTCAAATGGAAAAGGTTTGTAGCGTTTGGATTACGCCAAGGACGTTAAGTGTACGAAAGGACCCTCCAGGTATGTTGATTTTTTTTGTGTGAACGAGATGTTTCTTGAAAACTTTATTTTATGCAGGTAGGTAAATATGATTAATGACAATAATTCATAAATAGTGTTAATAATAGTTAAAATTGCGTAGAATTTGAGGTAGCTTAAACTATGGCTTGGAGAATTTGCTCTCGAATGTATGTGTTTTATGTATACGTAGTAATGTTTACACGAGAAAGTTTTCATCTTATTCCACACAATCGCACCCTTAGAATAAAAGGGACTTAACTCAAAAATTGCAATTTATGGGAAATGACGAAGAAAGTTTTCAAAAATGTATGGTCTTGAGTAAATTTAAAGAGACTGATATATGAGGTTTTCCTTTATCCCTTTCTCACTCATAATTCGGGCTCTTTTTCACCATGGTGTTTTAGAGTAGGCTTTTTTAAGTAAATTTATAGTAAAATCTGGAATTTCAGGAATTTTGAGTCAAGTCACTTTTATTCTAAAGGTGCGACATGTACTAATAGTGACTGGTAGCGACTAGTAACTGAAATAAAAAATAATAATACTTCCATTTACCTCTAACACGAAAGTGCAAAGCAAATCTCTTTTTTGAATTCTTCACAGCATCACACACCGTATATACCGAATATAAAAACATCAGCACCAAATCACATTAATTTTATCACGGTAACTCAGCTTTGCGTATACTAAGTGTTGATAGACAAGTTTGTAATTACACTTTACCTAAACTTTCAAGAGTTCACGAACTTTCAATCAAAGTGTACCGTGGAAATATTTAATAGCGAATTCTCACCTAGCCCCACCAACCCTAATATCCCTTTGCAAAATATGTATATATTATTATAAAATATTTAATATATTTTTTATATCTTAAAATACATATTAATATATAAATATATTATTAAACATGATTTTTAAAATAAGTAAACAGCAAATGATCGATAGCACACACATACTTTATTTACTTCTTTTACGTTTACAAACTAACACCCCCGCACTAGGATTCCCAGCGTTGCGGGTGACATGGACAAACACAAATACATATGATATTACAAACACCCATGAGCTGAGAACAAACATTTATCTGTCACGCTCGGCAGGCAGGTACCCTATTAACTGGGCTATGGGGTCGTCGATATACATACTTCGTGTTAGATAAGGCTCAAAGGATAGATTTAAACACATAAACGCATGAAGCCAAACATGCAAAGTTATTTTAAACGATTTGTATGATAACGTATAAGATAAATTTATCTATAGTTGTTTGTAATTCAATAGCTTCAATTCCAAATCAGGCAAAATTTAAAATTTCATTAAATATACATACATATATATACAAAGCCAGCTAATACACATATTTATTTTGAATTCAAACAGGACTTTTAAACACATCTACCAGCTTTAGATATCGAAATAGGTATAATTTCTTGTAACTATGTTATTTAAATTGATTTAATTTTGCTATGGCTATTCATAGTATTTCAAAGAACGCAGGTAGCCATTCATTACCTAATTAAACGATCAGAGTACACAAAGTTGCCTTAGCACCACTACTCTCTGGTTTGGTAATTCGATTACGTCAACATCTTCAGAGTATTGAAAATATCTGAAGCTCATTTTAAATGGATTAAATAGATTTAAAATTTAAAAACCTTTTTTATTCACACTTTAAGGAATTAAATGTCTTACAAATTGTATATTAGTTAGTTTATATCGGACTAAATTTTTAAACGAAAAATTATAAGGCAGGCCAATTATTCAAATTTTTTTTATATAAATACCACTCAATGAGATATATAAAAGGTAGAAATAGAATGCTTTCTTTTACAAATGATAACCGCAACGAAAAAAATTAATTGTTACTCTTTTTTATCCTGAATCTTTTGAATTTAATTCTTAGGTACATACCACATGTTATTTAAAGTCAGATTTCGTAGCTCTATGAGTTAGAAATAAAGTTATTTATATAGCTACAAAACTATGCTAAAATATATACGGTATAGAACCATAATGTAATAGTTATTTATCTACTCCCTTGCTTTAAATCCTCTATAAAAGATTCTGAAACAATTAGCTTACTGCCAACATTTAAACACCCAATGACATAATAACCATTATATCATCCAAACGGATGATATAATGTTGTACTCATAAAGTTAATATACTAGTAATAGAGGAACACAGTGTGTGAGTGAAATTTCGAGCTTTACGGAAAATCCTACTTGCGAGAAAGAGATGCAAGAAAATTTACCGTAGGATTGTTTTCAAACTATTTACTCTCCATTACTCTCCTGTCAAAAATTGCTATTTGTTATTTTATTAGTTTCACTTCAATCTTTCTATATTTTATCAGACTAAAAATCGTAAACATAATTGTGTCGTGTTCACTATTAAATTGTAGGGTTACTTATTACAATAACCCAAACAAAGAGGCAATACACAGGTAAGTACTGATAGTGCAATATTACTTTCACGTTGCTTATTTTTATAGAAGTTGCTCTTAAAATTAAATAAATTAAGATTAAGAACATGCAGTAAATACTCCATTTTATGAATAATAACTTATTTTTCATAATTATGTGTAAGACAAAAAGATATTGCGTACGTAAAAATGATACCGTTTCGTGTAGGACTCGCACGAAATCTATCGATATGTGGATAATTTTTAAATAGGTATATATAAATATTTTTTGTTTTACCTAGATTTTTTCATATTTTACCTTTTTAGTTTCGGTTACAGCTTGTAAACACATTGGACAGAAAGTAGATAGACTGATATAAAGGTGCATCTTTGGCTTTTGAATAGTATTAGCTCCTTAGATTTATAAAATTTGGCGAATTTTATATTTGTTATTATTATGATATGACAATAAACGGCGAATGTGATTTCATATTTATTGACAAATTTTACTTCTTCAACGTTTCCTGTAAATGCAGTTAAAAAAAATGGATTCGAATGCTAAATCAGATAGGTAGGGTTCCTCACAAAGTTTACAGTTGACATTTTAAGGGCAACTATTTTGTTCTACGAAATCACTGACATGTTAATGAAGAATCCATACCTCCAAAATTTGTTGTTTATTTCCTTTCTGAGGGCAATGAGTTATATCGATTTACATCAAAGAATTAATTAAAACCAATAAGCATTATAATTATTGTTTTCTTTAGTACCGTTTAATCATGTTTTGTTTTATCCTGTCAAATAAAGTTAAGTTTAGAAGAAGCGAAGTAAAGAGAAGTTACTAGGATTAGGATGGTGTTATTAATTTAATATGTAATAATTAATTAAGAGAACGAATTAAATATAGCAAAGAAACCTGTGATGGAATAGTCGACATTCATGTCGATAATACATGGACGTGAATTTGACATCACTAAAAGTCACGCACTCAGTGTATTTTTCACACACATGCACATTATGTTTTAGTGCCGCGATTTTGAGATGAGTGTTTCTCTATTACTCGTACGTATATTAACTCTATGGTTGTACTGAATTTCATTATAACACTTCTTTGTTTCTTTTCGATCCCTTCTGTGCAAAGGGTTTACTTAACAGACAGCCACATTCTTACTGCTCGATTTGTGGTATTTGTATGAATTTAAAAAAACAACATTGTCATTCACGTGCGTTTCAATACCAGAGCGCCGTGCGCCGTAAAAAAAAGTAGGTTATTCGAATTCCCGCAATTTTTGTTCGATATATTTATTGTTTTGTTTACAAAAAAATTATATCATTCGTTTGGATAATATTATGGTTATCAGGACATGGGTGTTTTAATCTTGCAAGTAAGCTAACTATTTCAGAATCTTTTATAGAGGATTTAAAGCATGGGAATAGATAAATAATATTTATGCCAAGTATCACCTTAATTTACAGTTACCTTAGTTTTATGTACAGTGTTTTAAGCGTGAAAAACGCTTTACGCTTAGAAATAGCGCCTGCTTTGTTTTAGGACTGGATTTTCTCTTTATACTTATTGGACAAAAATTCTAACAACTATTGATTTGGGTGGGTTTTATTGTGATGATAAAGTCCCCTAGTTTTATTTGTATATCCTTAATTTGTAGGAAGCGATTACTTAGAATTTTATAATATGTATAGATTATACAGTAGTAATATATATTATGTATGTATAATGGGTAACCGAAAATACCCACTGTGAAACTCGGGAAACGATCCTCCGGGATGGGTCCGAACCCTAGGCTTACTAAAATATATATGTATGACGATCTCCAGAGGGTTAATCTACTTTTGCAAATTAATCATAGTAGTGAAATGTATTAAAAAGAAATAAAAGTTTTATGCTATGTTTAATGTTCTAGCTATATTAGTGTATATATTATAGGTATTTATAAATACATACGCGAAGCATATGCCACTACAAGTCGTCCTCTGATGGGTATGTAATTAATTAAATGTGGGTGTTCCTTACGGTGGCTTTCTCTTTCTTCTTCTTTTGCCGTTATTATCATAATTAACTCAATAAGTCAGGTAATTTCCTCAAACTACCATCTCTTCGCAGACAATTTGCAAATCTGTCAACATTGTCGTCCTATATTTATTTCATTGACAATGTGAAAAACCTTAATGTCACTTTCAACTTGTACCCATGAATTTATAGGTAAAAGTAAGTTTACCTATAACTTCATGCTTGTACCGAACCTGGGATTATAATGTCGTGTAATGGTGTCATTGTAATTGTGTCAGTCAGCAGTCAAATTAATTTCCCTTTTCCTTCGCTTAGATATGATGTATATTGATTTGGATGCATTTATTTGTTATGAATATATTTATTATTGTATAATATTTAATTATTGCTGTGAATTTTATGTTCGGGTCTACTTAAACTGATTTCTAAACGAAATAAACACGTAGTAGCTTTGCACATAGTTATGAAATAATCTTGTATTTAATCTTAAATGATAAATTAATCTTAACTGACGATAATCAGTCTTCATAATAATTATAATAGAGACATATTACTGTTTAATTAATTAAGAACAAATTGATGTTTTATCAAACAACGCATATTTTCGATATTTTGGATTTAATTTTTAATTTTTATGAATAAAATTCGATAATTATCAGCAGTGTTAATTTGGAATAGTTTAGCTTTATGTTATAAAATTACTACCTATATTTGTGATTTCGGAAATTAAGAACTCAAACAACTTTCATTATCAAAGTTTTTATGATTAATACTAAATACAAAAAAGAACACGGCGTTAAAAATGTAATGCCAATAAATAATATATAATATATTGTAGTGAATTGAGCTATAAAAAGATGACTCTGAAGCTGGTCCATTATCACGCACTCGCGTCGGCGACTGGCTTTGAGCTAGAGGACCTTTTCACTTCGCTTGGCTCAGACTTAGCGGACAGTTTCGTTGAATTCACGTTATTTATAGAGCCTAAAAAGAAGGACTTGTCCTATACTTACTAATAAAATAGTTATAAAGAGAAAAACCAGCCCTAAAACAAAGTAGGTGATGTTTCTGAAAGTAAGGCCTAAATTGTATGAAGCGAAGCTAGAGCGGTTTGATAGTTATTAATATTATTGAACAACCTTTAATAAGAGCGACTATATAAGAACATTTTCGTCAAGAGTACATCTAGAACAGTAAAAGAGTACCGACTAGATCCGTCCAATGAGGATCGATTCAATAATCGGAGGAGGGACGATAGCAAATCTAATTTTGTGAACAGGCCAAGGTAACACTAATATTACACGTTTAAACTAAATTTAATTACTTAAGCCTGGCCGGCTAGTATAATTATATTACCTACGACAAAAATATTTGGGTTTTGAATAATTGTACGTGCAAGTTACTAGGCACATACTTTTTTGAAGGAACGCCTTATTGTTTAATGTCCGGGAACTAAGAAATGCTGACATCGTTGACAATACTGCAACTGTAATTGACGAGGTAAAGAGATGGAGCTTGAAAAAGTAATAAAAGATACATATATATCTGTCTCATTGTTTAACAGGATAAGATGTCCGTAAGACAAATACAAGTTTTTGCTTATCTGTCCCAGTTTATGTTTTCAAAATAAAAAATTGGAGCATGGAGTCTAGGTATATAATGCACAATTATAAAATGTAGCAGTACAGACTCCGCACTCTCCTTTCATGTTTGTATCTGTTTGAACATTACTTTTTTTTCGTTTTAACTGTAATAGGTATTTATGAGCCACGCCGCGACCATGAGCCGTATAATAAGGTCGAAATATGAGTAACATATACAAAAATTGACTTACCTGTTGCATTTAAAATGTATGACATTCGAGATGATATTCTTCTACTTGATCTATGTCTGCCACTCATTTAAAGACAGGGGTTGAAGACAGGAGACTATCCTAGGCACTTGCAGATATGATCCCATCATTACATATAAAAAACACACACAACCCCGCACTAGGACTCCCTGTGTTGCGGGTGGCATGGACATCTTCACATATAATAAAATTGTAAATGGTCGCTTTTTGTATACAAACGATAAATAAGAAAAAAAACACTATTAGGAGCCTATATTAACGCAATGGAACACAAAACAATAGTTGTTAGAATTTTTGTCTGTATGTCCGTACTCAAGAATGGCTTGACTGATCTTAATGAAAATTGGTATGCATTATAGGCTATATAAAATATTATAAAAAACCTAATGATGTGTAATCAAGGCAAAAAAACATAAAATTTTAAATAATAAAAAATGCATGATAAATAACTTTTCATAGTGTAGTATAAACTAGATAAATCTTTGTGAGGAATTGCGACTTCGTAATTCATAATGATAATTTTATTATTTAGTTATTAAATTGTTATCTTTAATTTGCATATAATTTATTCAGTTTTCACAGTTATGAGAATTTTCGAAATTAAACCAATTTTTAACATAAACAGATTATTTAACTGACATCGATATAAAACAAAATTGTAGACTTGTTTGATACATTAAAATGAATAAATCTGCAGTTTTGTGAAGAATAGCTTAGGAAATGTTTCCCTGTGTTGCGGGTGGCATGGACATACACAAATATGAAATTACAAACATCCATAACCCGAGAACAAACATTTACCTGTCACATATATGTCTTCCCGGCCGGGAATCGAACCCGAGACTCCTCGTTCGGCAGGCAGGGTCACTATCAACTGGCTTATGGGGTCGTCAGTTTTTGAGAAAAAAACTTCGAATTTGTTTTATTAATAAACTTTATCAAGTAAAAAAATATTTCATTATTAATAATCGCTAGCGTAACTAATTAATTTAAAAGTTATATGAGTAAAACAGCTGGTTGAATATCATTCAAGAATATTCGAATAAGTACAAGTTAATCTTTCTTGAATTTATAAGTTGTGAATGTAATTATGAATATTTACCATTACAAACAATCTGTCGCACTGTCGGATTTAAGCTGACTCTGTACGTAATTACATAGCAAACAAGCAAACTACTTGTTAATGGATACCGCTCTCCATATACTTCAGCAGCATCAGATGCATCACCAACACGTTGCTGGCCGGCATGACGGAAGCAGATGGAAGCAAAGAATCCACAAATACTGTATTTCAGACATTTCAGTTGATATACGTAAAAATATCTCATGGTTGATTTTAGAAAAAGGGTGATAGCTAGGCAAGGTAAAACACCACTCCATCGCACACGAGACCAGCGATCTCCAACACGAGGTTCGCTATAGAACGTCCGTTGATAAGCAGGAAGCACTATGAGCAGGGGAGATTCGCTTGGCCTCAAGCATGGGTAAACCTTATACCCCAAGTAGCTAGCCAGGCAGATTAAAAACAAAGCCAAGATGCAGTCTGTCAAAAGCGTCACAATTCTACTCGTACGAACTTGAGGTACGAAGGCCAGTGAATTTTTTGAAGCAACCTAAACCAAATGATTTGTCCATTGGCCGCGAGGGTATACAAGAATAAATAGTCTGGACCTCAAAATTAACTTAAATTTACCACGCTGATTGACTGCACCGTTGAGCGTATTTTATTCCAATTATACATTTATTTTATCCAATTTGTTTACTTATTTCTTAATTATTTCACATAAATTCACATTAAAAACAGATTTTTGATATAGATGTACGTTAGTACTCTAAAAACGTTTATTTTCAACGGCTCGGTGTTGATTTAAGTCATGGGTAAATAAAGTCTCCGCGCTTCTGACTCACTAACAACCAAATCTTAGTAAGTATAGGCTCTATAAATACACTATTCAATTTATTTCACGCTGTTTGAAAAGCAATTTCTCAACAGTAATATACTCATTGGGTATGCCGTATGTCTTTTACTAAATTCACTTGCGAGAAGCTTAACACAATAAATTGTCACTGTACTAAATCAGAAACTACTTTGCAGAACATTCATCATTACGACCCATAATTGTCCTACCACTGGGCTCGGGTCTCCTTTCACAATGAGAGGGGTTAGGGCCATACTCCGCCACGTTGGCCAAGTGCGAGTTAGTAGCCGTCACACACCTCTGAGAACATTGTAGAGCTCTCAGATGTGCAGATTTCCTCACGATGTTTTCCTTCACCGCAGCAAGTCATTCATTTGTAATACGCACGTAGTTTGAAAAATTAGAAATGCGTGCCGGACACGAACTCGAGCCTCCCGTACGGAAAATCGACGTTCAAACCACTGCTGCATTATATTGCTGCAGAACATTCATATCATCACTTATTATTAACAAGTAGTCCGCTTAGAAAAACCTTTGCCTCGTGTTGCAAATATCTCTTCCACCTGAAATAATTTTTATTCATTTTTATTAAGCATTTCGTATATTCATTTATACATAATTTTATTGATTTACATTTTCCTAGTTCTATTAATTAAAAGCAAATTCATTTATTGCAATTTGAGAATAGCAAATTATTGCAAATAAAACAATATTTACTGTCCTTGCAACAGAATTATCGGGCTTTTATTTTATACTAGCAAACCATCCTTATTTCTTTCGAGAAGAACAATTAATTAATAAACATGATAATATACATGATGGTCGCTTTGAGACGGCCTAGAATAATACCCCCAATCTCATGCTGGTAGAACAGGGTGCGTAAGAGGCGACAGAATATATAACCGAATATAACAGACTGGCTACCCTACCCTACATCTACACTACTTCTAAATTCGACCGTGAAATGTATCATACGTGTTTCGGTTGCAGTGTCTGAGTACCAGTAATAATGCGGGTCCCTGCTTCCTTTTCGGTGCTTTTGTATTATCTATGCTCATGGTAAACGACGACTACGTGCCAACACGAGGCTCTACTGCTCGTTTATTGACAAGGTATAAAAACAGTGTAAATATTTCTCTTTTTTATGTTATCGCATTTTAAAGGTTGCTATAAAATATCATAACATTAATATCTTGCGATTATAATGAAAAATTATTTTATATATTAAAAGTTTAGTAGGTACTTACATTATAGTAATTAGTGGATAACTTTAATTCGCTTAACTTATATTATGTATACATAATGAGACTTTCTCAAACACTGTAGGGTTGTTATTGTCTGTAACAATAAAATAAAGAAAGACTCATATAACAATTTTGACTATCAAGATGTTTTGTGTTTTGTTTTCAACGAGCAGACGGGCCACTCGTTGATAAGTAACCACTCCCGCTATGGACGGTGGTACCACTTGTTTTAACTGAACGATCACCCACTGAAAGCTACTCTCAACACTGATTCGTGTTTGACAAATCCCTAATCACCGCCAATTCTGCCGTTAAGTGTCACGAGAGAGAAAAATTAAGATTATATTGTAACTTTATGTTTACATTACATCAGTTCTGCATTTGTAACTAGATTGATCATATATGTATTTGTCCGACTATCAGTTGTTTCATTGAACTGTTGAGAGCATAAAATCGCACTTCCAAACGCCGTGCCGTGGCAACGCCGGCCAGTATCGAGGAGTGTCGATTCTTTGTCGGCTGTTTACATAAAAAAAAGTTTTATTACACAGTTATACATGAAACTTATTAATCACCCAGTTGTTTTGTATAAATTAATCAAAGCAAGACGGTGCAGATAAGAAAAGAGCGTGATCCCACCGGGTCAACAATGCGGATCTTATTTTATTTCTAATATATGTATAGCTATCATTTAATTTTTATATATCAGCATCAGCACAACATAATATATAAACATGCTTCATCATTTTTTATAGGAACTGATATTAATGCCAGGCACTTTTTATATGTAGTAATTTACAAACGGCCACTAATGCACAAACAACACTAGGAATCGATGCGTTACTCATAATGTTTCTATAACAATTTTTATTTGAATAACATTTTAAGTTAATTTATATGTATATATAAATACACTAGTATTAAGGTTCTTTATCTTGAGGAAAGATTGGCCACGCACATAAAAACACCGGAGTATGAAAAGGGGAATACATAAAAACATTAAAATATGTGTACAAAAATAACAAATTGTCAAATTACCGAAAGATTGTATGAAATATTATTTTAATTTTTAATGTATATAGGCATTGTTATCGATGTAAGAGGTCAAAACGTAGTCTTTGTAATTAACATCTGTCTGTTAGGGCATCACGTGTTAACGGTTGCTTTTTGTCTCGAAGAAAGAATTTCATTTCGCGCAATGGAAGACAAAATATGGTATGGTAAAGAAGTTGTTACATTATGTTTTGAGTTAAAAACTACTACTATCCAATTTATAAATTTAAAAGTTAATATATTTATGTATATACCTTGAAATTTTGGATTGTCTAACTTAATGGATGTCCAACAAGGGTTAATTTAATTAACCCTACTGGAATTTTTTTCAGAATTAGTATGACAAAGAATTTTTACGTAAAACTTTAAATGGCTTTATTTTTGATGCAAATAAAAAGTACATTAATCTTTGAACGAAACATTACAATTTATTTCAGTTCAATACATTAATTTTACATATATACAAGTATGAAAACCATTATTTTTTACAAAGAAAGATTTATTTAATGAACATAAAATAAGAGTATTGATAAATAGCTCGGTGTGTAGACTTTAAACCGTGATAAAATATGTCCGTAATGATACGATAAAAGATATTATTTAATTTTAATAAATTATTCCACTAAATTTTTTTTTTATGTTAATAGCCGAAAAACGAGCAGACGAGCCACCTGATGGTAAGTGGTCACCGTCGCCCATGAACATCAGCAAAACCAATGGTATCACTGATGCGTTGTCGGCCAGGAAATTAGAAGAAGTTAAAAAAAAAATAAAGAACTGGCTCTGAAGCCCCCAGCCGGAACACGACGAGTCGTTTGGCGGCTGACTCAAGCAGGATGGTGGTAGCTAGCCAGGCAGGCTTCACGGAAAGATAATAATACCAGTAATAATATTAATGACTTAATAATGATACTGATAATATAATCCTTACGCGAAGCCCTACCACCAAGCAGGCTGACTTCTGTCGCCTCTTACGACACCCTGTTTTGTCAGCATGGGATTGGGGGGAGTATTCTAGGCCGCCCAATACGGCGTAAAAATCGAGTCGACCCTGCCAGTTTGAGTCCTTGAGGTTTATTAGTTAATAAACGCTCACACACTTACACCATCTATTCAATATTCCTTGTATCGTGAATGACACACAAACATAATGAAAACATCACGAGTGTATATATAAATCTGATCTACGTAAATTTTATTACACATGATAGGGTCCTGTACATGAGGCTTAGTACCTCCTTTTGAATCAATAATCAATTTCGTGTTTTGTTTGCAGTATCGGAGAGCCAGATACGAAGCATGTACGCTTTCTTGTTGGTTTACATCTCATTTGTCTGGTATTGTGGATGTCAATAGATATTGGTGGCAATTCAACTTTTTTAGCATTGAGACAAGGAAAAGCACAAGCAAAATAAATAAGTTTGCTGCTTACAAGTTTGCCGCTTAATGGCCGTATCTATTAAATAACTTTTGAGAGAAAAACAATCGTTGAATATAGGTTCAACACAACAAAATTCAATTCATATTTCATTTTCGCTATCAATCACAACGCAAAAATAATCGATTACGTTCAAGATTTCATGGTAATTAGAGACAGAACTATACTCGAACCAATTGAGCTTCCTTACGTGTTAATTCGCCCTTGAATCTTTAACTGTACACTACAATGTCTGTATTTGATTTTTTGAAGGTTTGCGATTTATTTTCATGCTGATATAGAATTAATGAAGGTAATGAAATTTGTATAATCAGGGTCTAAAAATTATATTATTAGCAGAAACAGTAAGGATATTGATTTGTCTCGAGCAATCGACAAAATCATTTGAAAAATAAAGAGGTTGTTAACGCATTGATTGTAATAGCTTACTAGTAAATGTAGATAAATGGCTAATATTGTTATAGATATTAGTTCGCATGACTAAAATGTTTATCATAATATTATTTCTATAAAACAAAACAGCTATTTCTATCTGTTTCTGCACTTAGTTCCAATTACGGAAAATTTCTTTACATAATTTGCAGGACGTTTTATAGCACTTATGTTGCTTTAATGTTAATATAATATTATAATCTGTCGTGCGGGAGACTTACGTTCAAACGTATTAATTGAATAACGGAATGAATTTACTCTTAATACACTTCAAAAAACAAACATAGGTTTTCGTCGATTGTGGAGTTGTTAAAACAGCAGTTAGTCCTTTTATTCCCCTATTTATTATTGTTTGTAGTACATCTCTTTTTATCTGTTAATTAACCCTACGTCTTGAACTCGACGGGTCAGATGATTAACAATGTGCCACGACAATCGACTTCAGTTTTGTGTGGTAGAACACGAAGAGCTGGTATGTATTTTCTGTTTGATATCATGAACGTATCATTAAATTTAAATCAAACGGATTTGAAGGATAGATAGATAGTAAGTTGAGACAATGAAGTTGTTGTTTGTTATGTTAAACTAATATAATTTTCGACGATATGGTAACATTACCAAGTTGTACTAAGCAATTTTTTCGCATTATTATTATTACTCATATAATTTTATTCATGTACTTCTTTTTTTTAGATAAATTAATAAATACGCCGTACGTCGAGTTGTCCGATAGGAACTGTGATGGGGAAATTAATTCGAACAATTCCTCTGCACACTCCAAAATGTCTTCTTCTCTTGGCTCTGATTTAAAAATACAGCAAACATATCTTTTAAATTAAATCACAAAATTGCCATGTCGAAAAAATTCATCATTATGTTATATTTTTATAAATATGATTCGATCAACTGGTAACTTTTAGTAAGACTCGATATGGGTTTTAAACTTGAACTCTCTGAGCATTATTGGAAGTATGGCGTTAGTTATTTTTAGATGCCATCCATTAGTTTGAATATCCATGGTAGGCTAATTTTTTACAATTGATGGTCTTCTTTATAACCTAAACGGTCCTGAACCTTCTGAAACTATTAGATTGCACTCTTTAGTTCTTTAGTAAATCTCGTCACTGTCAGTACATTGCGAAGCCGTAATTATTTTTGCGGACCTACATTCCCTGTGGCTGTCGATCCCTCGAACTATGTGCTATTGCCGCTAAGAATTCAACTGGCTTATTCGGCAAGCTAAGTCGGTAAACCTTAGTCATGTACGAATTTCATAGTTTAAAGTCGATCGCGTATAATACCGCGCATATTCTTATAAATAGTACGTTGGCGACATAGAAATTACTCAAATATTTCAATTGGTAGTGATCCTGGCTGTTGGGCGACAGATTCCGGGCTCGATTTCCGGCCGGGACAGACATTTGCGTGACAAACAAACGTTTGTTTTCGAGTCGTAATTGTTTGTGATGTTTCATTTGTCCATATCCATGTCAATCATCATTGTAGAGGATTTGTGTGCGTTTAAAATACATTGGTTACGTGCATATTACATATACATGCACATAAAATGTTTTTAACATACACATTTAATAACACTATGTGTACCGATTACGTTTTTTGTTATGTAACCAGCAAGCCACGTACACCGCTGTATAGCCAGTACACTCCGATAATTAAAAGCGATTGATCGAATCATTAAGAACCCTGACGACCAACGACGTAGCAGCACCGCCCCCATGACGTCGAATGACGCAAGCACCCTTTAACCCACTGTGCTCTTTAAAATGATAATCACTGCCCAGAGTTCACGATGTGATACAATTTGAGTTCGTGTCGTAGTATTATTGAAATGAGTTTTCTTTGATCTTGTCTATGTATCTCTGTGTTTATGGTATTTAATTAGTAACTTGATTTTTAAATGATAATTATACCTTACCATATGTATGAATTATATAGGTCACAACTTGCACTATAAATTTGTATCTGTAAAGGTGTTGATTACCAGTCTGTTTTAAAATTTGTTTCAGTGCATAAAAATATATTGAAATGATGTCGTTATGTATTTCTCTCTGACTGTTTGTTTAAAAGTTCCTTTAAATTACGCAATGTAATTGGATTTTGATGCCAATAAAAATAATTTATATTTTTAGATTAGATTTGTTTAGTCTAACTAAAGAAGTGTGATCACCATATTACGAGAAGCGAAGTGAAAGTGTAACGTCTTGATATAATATTGAAATTATATTAAAACTTTTAACAATTTCAAATAACGTTCAGGTACTTATAATGCGACACCGTTATGTTCATTACATTTGTTGAAAATAAGTGCTACTTATCCAATCTAAAATTACAAATTAAACTTATAATGAAGAAATTCAAAAAACGTGTTCGTAGCAACTTCTTATATAGAGTATATATTTCTTGTAACTTAATTATTAAAACTTAATCACGGTACAAAATGCGATGAACGACTATTTCGTAAATTTGAAAACAAATAGAAAATATTTGTTTCGAGAATGATCGCATCAACATTGTTTACGTACACTGTTTACGTTCGTTATCTGTAAAAGGTCACTACATTTTGTCGTGGGTGTGTAATTGCGTTTTTTTATGATTGAAATATGTAAAAGTTCGAGACATTGTTATTTTGATACACATTATAGTAGTTTGCAGCTATGGAGTAAATGTATGTGATTATATTTTACACCAACTTCTTACTATAATATAAGCATAGGTCCTTTAACTGATATCGTTGATTAAGCAAATAGACACACAGTTCCAAGTGAATAAAATTTTTTTCAACAGCTCATTTTAGGAAACATGCCACCTTTTTCGTAATAATAATATATAAAAAAACTGATTCCTTTAAAATCCTTGATTTACAATCGGAAAACATAACTTAAGAACAAATTAGTATGCAAACGCTGTTGACTCCTGCCACACGTTCTCGCAGTCATATATATATATAGGTTTACTTATAGACTATACTGTCATCCGTTAGTTAAAAAACAAAATTTTTTGCACGCTCCTTTTCCACCATCGAAAAATCTGACGCACGCCTTCTGGTATGGTTTACGTGCTTCGTTTCCTCGTTTAGTATAGCGAACCGCGAAGGGCTGGGTTAGCTTACTGCGTCGATGTTGATGATGATAGTCTAAAGTATAGGTATAGATGATAGGGTCAGATAGGATTACAGAATGAGATAGGATTGGTAGGCACAAAATTTTTCGACCTGCATAATTCAAAGATTAATTACAGTAACAACAATTGCCGCGGTTATATTTGATTTCTAAGTGTAATACAATGTGCATGCTAGAGTGGTTCCTTTCTATACTGTTTTTATTAGGCCCATTTGTTATATCTAGCCCATAGCCCATCAGTTAAGACTGTTGCTATTGGACCGGGTATCTAATAGGCAATTCGCTACGAAACGTTAAGAAGTAGATGCATTATGAATAGTTTATTAATATGTGCAGATTGTATTTTAGGATGATTAATGTTTTAAATTTTTAACGAAATAACTTTTTCAAATATAATTAAAAATGTTGTCGTTCCAAAGAGTGTGTGAATAATAAAAAAGATTTCACAACTTGAGGCGGTTAATCTAAGAGTTGATAGCTTAATGGAATAAAGCCCTCAAGATGGAAAATTAGCCAATGTTATTTATTACCTTGCTTGCTTTCCTAACATGTTTTGATATTTCATAACCGGTACAAATTATATATTTTTTGAATTACCCGCAACACATCAGGTGGATATCATCAAGTTATTAGATATTGTTTGCAAATTGAGATCATATTGAGTTTGTGACCACTTCGAACGAACGGAATCTGGACCTTAAAACCTGTCTTTAAGAAAATTGTTGGATAATTTTAGATAGTGCCTTTGCAAAACGATTTAGATGGATATTTCCTCTTCTTTATTATTCTGAAGGTAATCCTTCTACAATCATTAAAAAACGATTCTCTTACTGTGATCATACAACTCGCCAGTGTATTATTCAGATTTAGATTTCTAGTATTTCCCCTTTATTTTCGAATATATTGTCTTTTCATACATACGTGGTAGCTGAAAAGCTGTCCGATCCCATTTGGTCAACGTGATAATATGGTCTCCTCCACCCGTCTCTATCGTAGTGAAGGTCAATGCTTACGATGAGACACTGGATTGTGATGATAATGTGAATAGATATTTAAACTATAACGTAAATGGTTAATGGAATTCTAGTCATTAATAGCTGTATATATGATGCTGTAATGATACCTGTGTTAATAGTAGATATCACCGTTCTCATCACAATTACCGTCAGCCTCTTACAGTCCACCGCTGGATGTAGGCCTTTGTGACGATGTGCCATGGAGCCCGATCTTCGGCTCTTCTTCTCCACTCGCTGACTACAGGATATCGTCGCTCCATCTGATCGCACGGTAATGGACATAACTGCCAGAAATTGACACGTTAAATACAGTTTAACATACACACAGCACGCGTGGGATGAGTGGCGGAGTTTTATCGCTTGGTTATTCGAGTATAAATTAATTACAGTTTGTATTTAAGGAAGTAAATATAAGCGGTCAGTGTCCCAATTAGTGTTAGATCTCGTTTTATCAAATCACGTTTTATCTAGTGTGACAACTTGAAAAACAAGAGTTAACGCTTGCTGTGGTAAGAAAACATTCGTATCGGCTCGCTTATCTCGTATTGGGAAGGTCGGAGGCTGACCCAAGATATAAAGTAGTGGAGTATGTCACACTGTAATCGTTGAGAACACTGGCTTTACTTGTTTCGTACGTACGGCATGCCAGTGATCTGACAAATCAAAAAATGCCCGTGCATAACTTTTACGCCTTATAATTATTTTTTATCCATAATATTGACATACTCGTACGTGCACCGCTTTGAATTTCAAAATATCATTTGCAACTACTTGGAACACAATGTCAATTTTTTATTATACTAATAAATAAAATTGGAGTGTCTACATGTAACACTAAAATAACCGCTTTTTACTACATGCATATGTACCGTACATATACCGAAATAACATTTTTTACAATTTTTGTCTGTCTGTTTGTCCCGGCTAATCTCTGAAACGGCCGGACCGATTGTGACGGAACTTTCACTGGCAGCTAGCTGATATAATAAGGAGTAACTTAGGCTACTTTATTTCTACTAAATAACTTAATGCAAGCATCAACATGTTGGCAAGACAACAATCCTACTGCCATAATTATATTAAGAGGTGACTAATAAAGTCCATGATGTTCAACCCACTAACTTATAAGAGCTTATTCATTCTTCTCTTGAAGACTCCCACGTCGTGAGTAGGCGGGAACACCAATGCGGACTGTTATGTTATGTTTTTAATGTTAGGCGTTAAAGCTTCTTTATAAATAAACATCAGTGGCAATTTTCTTTTTTGCACCCTGTCTACAACACTATCTCCACTTTTTTAATAAATATTTTAGCATATTTTTTACTATAATCAAATAAAACCACTTTGATCTGAATTTTTAATTCCTCTCCGGTCATTCGTCATCATATTGAATAATAAAATATAGTCGTCAACTCATTTTTTTATCATAAAAAGACGGTATAATGTTTCCTAAAATAGAATATCGCACCTAAAGTTATTTTGGTATTCATTAATACAAGAATAACAATGGTAGTCTGGTGGTTTGAACGTCTGTGTCCCGCATCAGAGACTCGGCATTACGAGTATGTGTGTATTACGAAGAAACAATTGGTTCGGTGAAGGAAAACAATCGTCAGGAAACCTGCATACCTGAGAGTTCCCCATAATGTTCTTATCCCAAGGTATGTGAAGTGTGCCAAATCACATTTGAACAGCGTGGCGGACTATAGCCGAGACTGTATTCACGTATGTACGGGACTGTACTCATCTATTTTATTGTTGTATTGTTTGTTTAAAAGTGAAATTATGCTTAAAAGTTGTATTTATATTATGTTAATAACCCAACTTCGCTTCGTTAAGGTATCTTTAGGGTCCGAGTGAATGGTACTTTTGGATCGTTTTCCAAATTGAAGAACATGTAAAAATAAGGCAAAAAAATATTTTTAATCCATTTTAATTTTAAAGAAGCTTCACATTCAATATTATACCAAAATTTCAGTGAAGGGCAAATATCCCATATAGCGAGCTCTTTGGTTACATTTGTTAAATATGTAAGGTTGACTTTCTCTCCCGCTCTGCAGCTTCCTTCTGCGACATAACTTCTTCGCAGAAGGAAAGACCGGCGTCCCAAGATTTAACGTCCTTTGAACTATTGATTGAATTATAGTCGACATCGAGAGGTCATTCCCAATGCTGTGACGAAACCACGACGCTTACTCGCCCACGCTGGGCACTCCAACATTGCGTGTCGCGCTGCGTCTTCGATGCAGCTGCATTGGTGGCACCTGGTAGTCAGTTCTCTTCCGGCTATCAGATACAGATACTTTCCGAATCTCTCTAGATCTCTATTCTACTAACTACCAGCGCCACCGACTCAGTAGCAAGACGGGCAGCCTTACTACATGTGACCCCTTGGGCGGTAACCAAGGTGTCGTCTGCATAATAGGCTAAGTTTACACCCGACGGAAGTTTTCCCCGTAATATCCAGTCGTATCCGATGTTCCACAGGAGTGGCACAAGAATCGAGCACTGTGAGACACCGCACGACATCTCCCTTCTTATCAGCGCCCCTTCCAATCAAGGTACACAATATACTTTTCGAAGAAGTAGCCCCCAACAATCCAACCGAGATAATGAGGCACCTTATAGTAATTCAATTATAAATTGTAGCCTGTGTCAACATTTTAACTAGACCTTCAACTTTGTCCATGCACAAGATCACAGAGAATTGTTGCTTAGTTTTTACGTGAAAACGTTATAAATAGACCTACTACGGTTTGGTATACAAGCATATTTTCACAATCATAATATTGCTAAAGAAATAGGGATATTTTAGTGCACAGAAGAAATGAAAATCTTGCCCGTAATATAAATTTTCTTGATTGAAGATAAAAGTTATCAAATCCGAAATTATCTCTATGGTAAGAAAAAAATATTTTTCACACTACACTTTATGTTCACACTTCAATATTGTTACAAATTTAACCTTTTAAAGCCATAAAACCAGCTGTCAAAAACAATTGCAAAATTGTAATTGCAAAAAATCAATATTAGTTAAACAGAACCACTGTTACTGGTTACCCAAAACCAAAAAACATGACAAGTTGTCGACAAGGTAAAAAAGGGGGAGCTCTGGGTTGGTATCACAGTTCGGTCACAACAATTACCAGAGCTTTCTACATTGGCCATATTTCTGCCGAGAGGGCTAATTCGGTACAATCTTATTTATATCAATAGCAGTCAAACGACAATGAGCTGAATTACCACCTGATGATGATCACTGGCATTTTGAGACGAGAAAAACACGTTTATTAATAAATCTTGGAAACCGCAACGGAACACGTTATAAATATTTTACGGCTGGTTCTAAAACGAAAATGGCACCAGATAGATGAAGGATCATGCATGTGTACCGCCAGGATTAAACTTATTATCAGAAAGCTCTATCAGAATAAACCGTCTGTAACAACCCCGCCCGTTAATTGACAGGGTGCTAAATGAGCGGAGGATGGTTAATTCGACTTGAAAATGGATGAAATCCCTTTTAGCTCAAAATTCCCACAACTTAGAAGTTTACTCACGCGTAATATTTATTGGCAAAATTAATAATGATTTATAGCCCAGCTTCAGGCTAACTGTTTAAAGGTACTGTCGTAAATTTTCGCGAAACTTTAACAGAAATAATACGTAATAAATTTTAACAAAGATAAACTGTGACAATAGAATAGAACTGAAGGTTTCAAAATCATGTAAGCAACTGGAATTACGTAAATCTTAACTTCATACGTAAGGACAAATATTAATAACTATATCAAGCCACGCATAACGTTTTGTGATAAACAATTTTTAAACATATTTCGTTTCCATTGGCTGGTTACAAATTATATAGAACATATAATTTATTTAAAGTAAAACACAAATGGTACCATAACAAATTTCTAAGCTCTTTGAAAAATGAATTTGTATTGATAAAAATTTCCCGACAAGATTTTCTGTGACTTCTAATGTCGCCTGTCATTATAATATATATTGCGAATGGTTTAATGTGATTCAAATGACATTTATGGATGAAGATAAGGCGTACTATTGGTATACGCCGTATTGGGGCGGCTTAGAATACTCCCCCCAATCCCACGCTGGCAGAAACGGTTGTCGTAAGAGGCGACAGAAGCCAGCTTGTTGGTGGTAGGCTTTGCGTATGGATTATATTACCAATATTATTATTAAATCATTAATATTGTTACGTGTCAGGATCCGTAGGCTCGTAAAAATGCCACAATAGTTCCGCAGAGACTTTATTTTACTTCACAATCACAGTTGCACTCGGAGATGGCAGGTACTCGCTTCGTAGGGAGAGAACTCTTCGTTTCGTATCTGGAGACCGAATGCCTTGTGGCCGACCCTGCCCGCTATTTATATCGATTTCCGGGCTTCCAGATCCTCCCACGCCCTTCGTTGAAGTAAACAACAACAACAGGAATTCCCGGAAATCGACATAACAATAGCGGGTCAGGCAAACAACCCCATTTCGGCCCTCGTCTATGCTAATCTCGCCCCTTTTGCCTGAGGCATACGGGCCAGATTGGCCTGGAGTGACCCAGGTAGTTTTTATTACTACCTGGGTTTCTCTTTTATTGCCTCTATTGTTTGCCTCACCGTAACGGTCGGCCACCCTTCTAGAAACTTCGTAAGCCTGCCGACTTCGAGAAGCTTCATAACAATATTATTGCTGGTATTATTATCTTTCCGTGAAGCCTGCTTGGCTAGCTACCACCCTCCTGCTTGAGTCAATCGCCAAACGATTCTTTCGTGTTCCGGTTGGGGTCTTAAGAGCCAGTACTTGCTTTCTAATCTTCTTCTTATTTCCCGGCCGACAACACATCAGTGATAGATAGATACCTTTGGTCTCGCCGATGTCCATGGGCGACGGTGACCACTTACCATCAGGCGGCTCGTCTGCTCGTTTGTCGGCTACTAACATAAAAAAAGCAAAATAAGCTCACCTGTTAACAACTTTGACAGGTTAAGAAAGTAGTGTTCGTCTTTTGACTGTTAATCTGATCAACTTTAAGTGAGGAAAATATTTTTGATGCGTCTTTCGATTTGCTTGTGTAACAAGTTTCAAAATAAACGAACTCGCAACTAAAACCCGATCATGTAGCGATGGGATATTTTGATTTCTAAGTTTTGTTCTTTATATATATATTACTATTAACACACACGTACATTACATACATACATACAGACGTAGCATAGCATACACATGGATTTTGTCACTCAGCATTAGTTTTCTTAGTTGAAATTAGTTTTGAAATCAACATGTATGCTGAATTACACATTAGGTATATATAATTTATTTATTTACGAAAGGGTGAGTCCTAGCTTCCCACAACACAGGGAATCCTAGTGTGGGAGCTAGTGGCATTGATTTTATTGTATTGTTGGTTACTGAATATTTTTTTTTTTATTTACATACCAAAATTGTTCACTGCCGTGACTCACCAACGTGCAATAAATGATCGAATCCATCTCACCATAATACTGACAACTCTATCAGCTTTCAAAATGAAAGATTTTTTAGAGAATACGACAGTCATTAAAATTATTAGTGTATTATTAGTGTATTTATAGAGTATTATCTTTTCGTAAAGCCTGCGTGGCTAGCTACCACCCTGCTGCTTGAGCCAGCCGCCAAACGACTCGTCGTGTTCCGGCTGGGGGCTTGAGAGTCAGTACATTATTTCTTACCTTCTTCTCATTTCTTGGCCGACGACGCATCAGTGACACTTTTGTTCTTGTTGATGGCCATGGCCGACGGTGACCACTTACCATCAGGTGGCTTGTCTGCTCGTTTGTCAGCTATTAACATTAAAAAAAAGTTAATGTTTCCTGTAGTGTCACTTCTAAAATAAAAAATCATCTCAAAGGAATACAACCCTTATCGACCGAAAATTCGTTAGCAGATCGTAGAAGATAAGGACTGGAAAAATTCTATCGAGAATTGGTTATTAGGTACGAAACTTTATAGATACCGGATGACAATTCTTTAAAAACAATACAAACAACAATAACAAGGACAAACGTGAAAAGTTCTATGTTTTAATTGTTAAAAAAACAGATCTTTACTTTTAAATTTTCCATAATATTCTGAGTTTAAGTTAACATAATGAAACAATGAATAAAAGAGAAAGTTTTTTTGCTCCGAACATTATTATGACGACGGTAACAATTTAATGTAGAGAATGCGTTGTTATGATAACACACAGCGACACATAAGGAGTAACATATACGTACATATACATACTAGTATACAGTGTAAGTTCACAGAGCGTTTAATATTTCAAAATATCACCGAAGCGATTACTATATGTCGTCATAAAGTCGTTCAATCTCGATTTTCAACCAGTGTGTTGAAGCCAGTCTTAGATGTGATATGATTCTCTTCCCGATAATATTATTGCACTAAAAATTTGTTAGTAACATAATGTTGGTACCACATCGTAATTATTGTACTAGTTAACTTAAGAACTATTAACTTAAGAAGTAAGGCGTTATATCAGTAATACTGTCAGTTATACTGAGGAGGTAGCGAGCGTATCGAGCTCTTGGTATCTTTAACATGCTGTCAGAAGAAATGTAAAAAAAGGGAACGAGCTTAAGTCGCTTTCCGAAAAGTAGCTTCCCATATACTCCGATGGTTCCAGAAAATAAAAAGTAGTATGGAATAAGAGTCCCAAAAAAGGATCAGAAGTGCTTTTATCATATTAATTTAATCTATAGGAGAATAAACATAATTGTTTATGTAGAATTTGATTGCAAAAGGGATGTATGTCCAATATTTATGACCCAATGAGCAAAAGGAGCAACTCCTTATTTGCGTAGTCATTTTAACTAAAAGTCACAGCGAGACCATGATCCATGTAATTGGGTCGAAATATCGGGAAACACAACACAAAAATTGTAAGTACCCGTTACAGATAATAATATATAACTATAAATCATAGTCATATTTCGTTATCATATATATATTAATATCGCGACTGAATAGTATCTGAAACTGCTGCTTAAATCACATATTAGAATAGGACTCGGACTTTATAGATATAAACTCGTATTTTCGTCTGTTAATCCTGACGTTATCGGCCGAAGTAGGGGCGGGTCGCTAGTACAATTTAAATTCATATTAAATAAATAAAAAACAGACTATTGTAATTGTAAAATACTTTAAAGAAAATTTAGAACTCTTATTGCTAATTGTGAATCCATATATAAACATTTTTAAGGTCCATAATTACAGTTATAACACTTTTTGTAGTTTATAGTAATGCTAGGCTCGGTTCCTACATAGGTAGTACTCATATATGGCGTGATCGCGTTCAAACAGCGTCAAAATATAATTTAGTATTTTTTATATAAAATCCAAACAATAACATATCATTATATAATAGTATATTCCGACCGTATTCGAGAATTTCATTATCATTAGGATATCAATCTCTTTTATCAAACTGCCGACTACTACTGACGTCATCCAATAGTTATTTAATATTTTTGGTCTAAAGAAGTGGAGCAAAGCTCGTCTCACACGCCTTCCACATAAGTGTAATTCGTACAGTACAGGGATATGGGAAGAGTTTGTTAGGCAAGATAAAATAAAATATGCCATTGTCACAAAGTATTTATTATTATTTACTTCGTGATCTCTCGTCACTTTCAAAGGTCGCGTAAAGGGATTGAAAATGACATTGAATATATAAAGGTAACCCAATGTAGTTTCGTGATATTCGCATGAATGTAGAGATCTTGACAAGTGTCGCCCTTTGATACAGCTTTTTATCGTTGTATTATTATACTTATTATCCTTGTTAATGAAAAATTATGAACTACCTAATTGAATAGTCAATGCAGCAGTGATAAACAGTTAAGGGTTTCAACATTCATTTAATGGTAAAATTAAACTTAAATTGTTAAAAACATGTGTAAAATTGGATCAATGAAATGATGACGACTCACTTTTACTAATATAATTATATACTCGGTAAGTAATTGGGTAGAGCTTTCCCTTCTCACTGTCACCACACGAATGCCCTAAACTATTATGGCTGGCGATATTTATACTGTCAACCATTCTAGTGACGTAATCAATTTGAACAATTATTTTCATAAATAATATTAAATATTCGTTATTATAATTAGGCTCACAATTATCTATCAATAGCTATAACCAATACACATATAATAATATTTTATGCTGACATTCAGTGCGCCGGAAGCTGGGAAGCGGAAGGCACCAGAATAAATTTGTAATCTTAGATTAGTACAAGTATTAATAAATAAATTATACATTTACATTGATAAATGATTATAACATTTAAGATCAATATTCCGAGTGTAACGAATATAAAGTACGTGAACCATTGTTGGAGACCGAAGTTTTATAACACGTGATTTTTTAACCCCATAAAACAACGTAACAATGATTCCGAATTAGGGTACTATTCCTAAATGTATGAAAATAAGCGAGGGCGGGTTATTAAGTTAATATAAAAGCAAAAATGTAGCTTCACCTTATACACGTATAGTGTGCATACATCCAGACAGTGCCTAAGGTCATTGATGTTGTGAAGGTTATCAACTGTCAGGAGCACATGGGTTCCACCATCGTTAGTGCCGCACGTATCGCACGATCTGTCCTTCTCACTACGGCGGCAGCGTCGGCCGCGGCGTACACAACAACAGGGGGCACAGACACATTGTCTATGACATTTTGTTGGTGATCACGAAATTCGATAACGGCAAAATGTATCAAGTGACATGTTCGTAAATCTGTCATTAATGTCGCCCCTATGTATGCATTCTGAAGTATTCTAATTTTGTCTAGTAAAATATAACATTATAAAAAAAAACACTTAAGTATATGTTATACATTTATGTTGGATATTCATTACATTAATACGCAGTAATTACTATGACACTATTTTCTTATTACTATATATACTTATTATAATTTTATAACGCATATTTTAACACAGTTATGAATACAGCCATCAATACTCTTACATAGCACCAGTCTACTTACGTTATACTTCTTAAAATCATTGATATAATTGAAATGGCTCACGTTTCCTGGGCAGAGCTTCCACTTTTTTTAAGAGCTACAGTAGACTGTGCTATTTAAATATGGTAGCGAGTTTCTGTAGAAGACTGGCAGGCATTACAGGTGGGGAGCAGTAACTAATTACCCTACTTTTAAATGACTGCCCTCCTTTAATGAGGGCAACAACAATAATTTGTCTCTTTGATTATTAACTCACTAAATGTATCGTCGTCCTATATCCATCATATCAGAAACGTGTCAAATTTTATTGGTTGTATGCGTGTTAGCGTTGTTTTACAATATGCGTCTCTGTGTTAGTACTTGGGGTTGCCAAGTAACGATCTCTCCCAATTAATTCGGGAGACTAGTCACGGTTAAATAGTATCGTGTTAATTAAATAAATTTAACCAGATTTATATTAATCATCACATTTTTATTCCGAATAAATATAATTACAACACTGACTATTACGTATATGTCTGAATTTTAATATTAACACAGGACAATACTCGTTTTCTACAATTTTAAAATATTTAAATTTGTTGTACTTCTTTATACAACGCGCTTGCATATATATGTATATGTTTCAGCTTCTATTTTGGATAAATTCAAGTTTTATGTATGCTTGTATCATTGTTTTATGAATAATGTTGATAGGTTGATAAATACAAATCCTTCCATACTATTTTACATTTAAAATAAAAACAATACATTTTTAAATAAATTTTTCTGGAACTCTATGCCATTAAATACGTGCCCTCAAATCTATGTCTACATTCAAGAAAGTAGTCAAAGAATGCTATTTTATTAGTGTATTTATCTGCATTATTAACGTGTTGGGAATCGTAAGAGGCGACAGAAGCCAGTTCGATTGGTGCTAAAGCTTAAGATCACGTAGGTATCATCAATATTATTATTAAGTCATTCATATTATTACTGGTATTATTATCTTTCCGTGAAGTCTGCCTGGCGAGCTACTACCCTCCTGCTTGAGTCAGCCGCCAAACGACTCGTCGTGTTCCGACTAACGGCTTGAAAGTCAGTACTTTCTTTCTTACCTTCTTCTAATTTCCTGGCCGACAACGTATTAGTGATACCTTTGGTCTTGTTGATGTTCATGGGCGACGGTGACCACTTACCATCAGGTAGCGCGTCTGCTCGTTTACATTACATTACAGCAGAGTAGAAAAACTGTAAAGCGATATGAAAGCTTTTAGGTGCATGGTCCATATAGACTTAGATAATTTATCTTGAAGTTTGACAAAATCTGCCGGGTCACAAGCTTTTATAGATAAGGTAGATGATTGGACATTTCTAAAAATATTCGTAGTTTCGAATTCTTCTCGATGTTCAAGAGATTTCTGAAAATAAAGTAAGCATATAAGATTAAAATATGTTATTCTGATATATGTATGTCATTTCTGATATATAAACCGATTGAAATAATATGTATTTTTATGTGAATAAAATAGCAACTAAGCATGCGGTTCTATCCATTCGCACACTTATAATATCTGTTACAAACATGGGACAATAGTGTACAAACTTTCAATCTTACTATAATAAAATGAAATATACAAGCTCCTGAGATATAATCTTCTTCAGCCCAACAAAAATGAAATTGAAATAGATGAACATGAAAAACGTAAAGGAAAAAGATGCCGTCAACGCTCGTCTATTAGACACAGGTCATCATGCATGATTCGAACTATCTTCAGGAACAATGTCTAAAGAAATATCTGCATCTTTCGTACAGGCGGGTAGCTCAGAATCATATAACTTCTAAACATCCTACAAACACCTTTTATGATAAAATCACCCCTTACTTATCCAACGTAAGACATTATAAAAACATTTAAAAACTCGAAAGCCCCGCAATGACACCTAAAATAAAAAATATATTTAAGTCACTGGTCGTTAATTACGCGGAGATAATTCCTTAACCTTTCGAGATTCATCCTAGTATCGAAACCAGACGAACAATTTCAACTAGTATTCAATGTAAAGAAATTAAGCAAATTTTGCACTTCCGAGTGCCGAGTTTCTTGCACAACAAAGATTGAAAGGTGAAGTTAGAATTGAGCTGGGCTTATTTCAGCTTCATTTTATAAATCAGATTGAGCTACAAAAGCATCTCGAAGGAATAAGTGTTTTGGCTGGCGGTTCTGTAAGGTACAATGCTTCAAGAAAGTGTCAGTTTGAGTGGAAACTAAATCGCAATCCTGAGATATGTCGTTGGTGTATCCATGGCTTACGACGTTTAATTTGTTTTTCGGGACCGTCGACCAGAAATAAATTGGTCGCAAATGTAATATATAACAAGAGGAGATTCAAAACGTACCTCAAAACCGTCGCAAGAAGACGGATTAAATTTACCGATATTACAATGATGTTGTACCAAAAATAAAACAGACTTACAAATCTATTTTATCAGTCGAAGTTTCTACTTGATTGCAGGAAATAGATGACAGAATTGGTACAAATCCAATATTCTTTTATTAATCACTAGCGGCCCACCCCGGCTTCGCACGGGTGTACTTTATCAATAGTTTCCGCAGCGTATGCGATGAAACAAATTTGTAATGAAATTTTTTTACACCTTGGTTCACATTACTGAAGTTTTAGCAAGGATCTCAAATTTTTTTAGTAATAAATATAGCCTATGTTACTCAGGTATAATGTGGAATTCTAATGGTGAAAGAATTTTTTAAAACGATTCAATAGTTTTTGAGTTTATTCGGTACAAATACAAAGCTTTCCTCTTTATAATATTAGTATAGATAATATTTTTTGAATTAAATTTCTCCGAATATAATTTGAATGCGTGTGAGCACTTGAAATCAATCGATCTTGGTTAATATTTAGACAGCTTGTCGAAAGGCTATGGATATCATTTTGATGTTACATAACACGAACGTGAAAATAAAATTATTTGATTTTTTTTTTTATTTCGGAGCATTCTTCTTGTCTAATAACTTCTCTATCAATTCAAACTAGATCACCGTTGTAAAGACCGTAGCGGGACACTTGTAGAAACGCACTATATTAATCTGTTAGTTTGTAGTCACTACTTCATTTTTAAACTAAGATTATAGCACTATAAAATATATCAGTCCTATTTCAACCCGGTGAAATACGAATTGATACTCCTGAAGACTGAGATTGAATTACTTACACCTCCAAAATATTATTCCCAATTTTAAAGCAAATGAACGTCACAAATACTCATAATTAAAGAACAAACCAGCAGGTAGAGTCACTCATTGAAGTTAAGGAATCAACGTCTAATTTGAAATTGTTGTAGTCCGAATACTTAGTGATTACGTACAACATACTAACAGCCCACAAAGACTTAGTTTGGGTTAAATTATATACGTATTATAATATAGCTTGTGGCATTTTTCAAATAAATGCCGTGGTTCTGTAGATTACCCTCTGCATAAACAGAAACTCATGAAACTTACACTGCCTCTTTGTATTACTATAGATTTATTTGAATACGTTTATAATAACATATTAAATATCAATAGTATGTATTAAATATTAAAATATTAAATAAAGGAATCCTTGCTTGTATATTGAAAATAGAATTTTCATAATCAATATTCCGATAGACTGATTTGTTTCTCACTAGAGAGCCTCAACATATTATATAGTATTATTGTACCTAAGTATTTTAAATATAAATCTTCTATACAGCGGGCGCTCATAGCCCTTCTGTCAATCTTAATTGAGTTATCACCAGAGTCTAGTAATTTCGATCACTGTCGTAGGTTCCATGGGTGACTGTTATTCACATAATTCTGGCTCATCTCATACCGTCGTTCCTAGTTTTTATTATTACATAACAGTTGTAAAGCATGTTAAAGTACTTCGAGCAGTATATCTAGGGTCTTCGAGCATTTTGGTTGGTCAGTAACAAAGAACCGTTAATCCGTACTCAGAGTGATGGAGTGCGCTTTTGGCCTCCTCAATTACGAGGCTCGTGCTCTGTAGTGGAACGTTAATTAAAGCTAATAATAGTAAATCTTTCTTTACTAAGATTCCTATCTTTCTGTATACCTATATTGGTAACCGCTCTTATTTCCCTTCAGAATACCTACGCCTTACGTTTAGAAATAGCACTTGAATTGTTTTTGGATTGGGTTTTTTGTTTAATTTAGTTTTCTATGAAGCGAGACTATCTTCTACTTATCTACTACTTTCCTAGTTTATATTGACTTTTATTTTTTATATTGCGGGATCAGATCCAGTTTCCGAGATGAAAAGTACGCTAGGGTATGTTACCTTGTCCCTGTAGCTCGGGACCAGAATAGGGCTACGGTATCCCCTGCCTGTCGTAGGAGGCGATTGAAAGGGCATTTCTGGGATTGCGGATGGCTAGGGTGGGAGCCGTAAACACCAGAATGTGGGAGACGAGCGGAGGCTCATCACGAACAGAAACCGATGGGGCACGCTCTACGGACTCCGGTTGCGTTCTGTTGGAGATCCCGAAGTCCTGTACATAGCGCTGAGGAAGGCCAGGAAGGTAGTTTTAGTACGGTAAAAATAACATAACATAATATGTCATTATAAACTTATAATTAAGTCACTTTTTTCGGCGAAGTGAGGCGCATGTTTGGTGCCTGCCGGTGGTCGTAGACGTTCATAGGACTATGTATGTAGTAAAATATAATATAAGTTACTCATATGCCCAGTATCATCCAAATTTATAGTGATTTTTGTGTTTTAATTAGACGGACAAAAATTCCAAAAAATATGTTTAATATTCCCCCCCTTACTAATTTTATTATTAGTACAGATATAAATAATCGGTATTCGTTTATCTATACATACATATAATAAAATTCTAGCTGATCGTTTTCTGTACATGAACTATATATGCGAAGAAATAAAATTATATGGGGCCTTTATTAACGCAATAGAACACAAAACAATAGTTGTTAGATTTTTGTCTGTTTGTCTGTGCGTTTGCGCGCGCTAATCTCAACAACAACTTAACCGATTACATTCTGGTTTTTACTAATGTATTGCAGTAAGCGTCACTTAATACTTCAAGTTTCTTTCATTGCAATCCGTCCATACATAAAAAAAAGTTATAAATTAATTTACAATAATGCGGGTACTATTTCATAGCGTAAGGCGTAGTTTTCCCGAAGCGAAGCAGGATGCTAATTTTAATATAAATTTGTTTCAATGTATGTATTTCATTGCAAACGTATTGAATTTACAGGAAATTTGTTGTAATATTTTTATACGTGTCATGAAAATAATACTTGGTAAAAATATTACGGTTTATTATTTCATTTACGACTTTAATTAACAACGTAAGCACACGGGACAACGTCAACAATTACAAACCTACACGGCATAAGGCAATTCAAACAATCACCAACCTCAAACAATTATTACAAAGAATAAAAATGCGTCAAGTAAATTGAACTCGCGTGGGACAGTATTTCATATCATAAATTTATCCAGAAATTTTCGTTGCGTTTAAAGGGCTGGATTTCTAGTAAACTATAGATAAGCACTTACATTCAGATTGTCTTTCTTTTAATTTTATGCTGAATAGCTTCCGAGATACAGGGAGAATGGTAAATTGTTAGTTTTATTTTTCATTCAGACACAAAAAAATACGCTCCAAAGTGACCTCTAATAACAGAATTCGTTTTTTACGGTATATGATATCTGTCATTGTGTCAGCAAACTTTTAGGCTCCACCCTTTCCCTAGTGTCCCTTTTCTGGCTGTGATAAACAGTCCGTCTGCTGGTGGTACTACCCAATTTCATCCCAACTGTCTAGCTACCACCCTCCTGGTAAATGTTTTGAGAGCCAGCACCGCCCGCTTCCATTTTGGCTTGCAGGACGTCGATGATGTCCTAGGTGTTACCGATGTACATGGGCAGCGGTGACCACCTACCATCAGCTGACCCGTCTACTCGTTTATCGTCTATTTGCATTAGAAAAATTATTTTTTACTAATTTAACCAAAAATAAAAAAAACTTCTTGACGGTAACTGAGGTTGATAAAAGGTAATACCGTTTAGTTATGTTAGGAAACTTTTATTTACATAACAAATTTTTACTAGACCCTGTAACAAAAGCAAAGTGTACCAATATTAAATATCTCTTAGTCTTGTGATGCCGCATGGCTTTTTGTGTGTAGATTGACGTCTTTTCCTTTGATCACATAATTCAGCACAAAATTTAGGGAAAAATAGACATTCCTCAGAAATATTTTTTGAAAGCTCCACATTTTACAGGGATCCTTGTTAAGAATTCCTCGATTACTGAAATAAAGAGTGACATCAAAAATCGAGTGAATTTCGGACAATTACTTATGTACTGAATAACTTGCGTAGTAGGCAAGTTGAGTAAAAAAAGGGTTACACTCATAAATAAGTAATTGAGGACCCTGTAGTGCAGTCTGTACTGTACCTGTCTGACGAGAAATCGGTGCCACGAGCGATTCTAGGCCGCAGCACACATGCGACAGACAACTAACTTTAATACTGGCAATACAGGGATTCCTAGTGCAGGAATATGAATGTCTAAGCATTAAAAAAACTATGTAAAGTGAACAATGCCTTTATGTTATAATTATTTCACATTATCATTTAAATATCTGCTAGAGCTGGTTACGGATATCCTCCCAAAATAAGGCCTCAAGCCGTAGGTGAAATGTCAGTATTTAGTTCGCGACTGACGAGTCATACGCACACAGCTTAATGAATTTCATACTTTTAATTTCAATGTTGTTGTCCTAAATATAGATTGCCTGTGTCACGTTCGTATCTTTACGGTAAAACAACATTTTAATTATAATATGTATATTGTTTGTTCATTAATAAACACAAATTTTAGTTTTATTTTACCACATTCCAATTTAACTATTTTCAAATTAATGTATAGGAATATATTATTGAACTTAATGTGATCGATTAATATCGGGATTGAAAAATAACATTGTTTTGTGTAACACTTTGTTTTGGGCTACTCACTATTGTTAGTTAGGTAGTTATAGGTAGTTATAGTTAGGTAGTTAGTTCAGTTCAGTTCAGATTGGAAAAGCCTAAAACCTACTAGCCTACAGACATCCAAACACACGCACACTCGCGAGCACCCACGCGCGCACGTAAGATTGCTTCGTCTGTATTCAGAAATGTGCAGCTTAACCTATAGCTATGGCAGGGGAGGTTGGCTGATCTCAAAGCTGGATTGAGCGCATCACACCCCAGATTAAACTTATATTCTGTAATCTTTGACATAAATCAACCTAATATACTGAACCATATGAAACAAAGCTTTTTGAAATGTTAACAATCTGGTATTGTCGTAATTTTAACCAAAATTGAAATACAGTCGAAAGTCAGTCCAGTTTCATTTACAGTTCTCCTAAAGGGATAAATCAATTTTCAATTTATGGAACATTAATTCAAGTGCGCCCAATTGGTACCCTCCAAAATGTTGAGAGGTAATTTTAGTTCAACCACAATGCTTTTGCCTCGGTTATTCTTCAAGGTGTACCTAGACAAAAGAGGCTTCCCTAACCACTTCGTTATATATTTAATTATATCTATTTTCTGTTGTCAGATCTTACATTCGGTTTCCATATCCATTTGTTCGGATAAAGCCCTTCTGAGAAAGCGATAACATTCTTCCATGGATATCACTAAATTTTGCACACTTGGTTTTTTTTTATGTTAATATCCGACAAACATGCAGACAAGCCACCTGATGGTAAGTGGTCACCGTCCCCATGGACATCAGCAAGACCAGAGGTATCAGTGATGCGTTGTCGGCCAGGAAATGAGAAGAAGGTTAGAAAGAAAGTACGTTGGTTCGCCAATGCGTAACACATTTTAAGATATCTTCTTTGTTTCCGAATACAATGCTTTCAGCCTAGTATAAAATAATATCTATCTACCTTCTCTTGATCCCTTTAAAACGCCTTAAGATGCACTATGTTGCTCTTTGATCTGTTGTACTTTTAACTTATTTCTAGAGATTGGTACGTTTGCATGCGCATTCTGTGTAAGTATGTATGTATGTACGTATGTATACATATCTTTCTCAATCTCTCCTTGTTTCGCACTTTGTATATTTGTCTATTTTGGATTTGTTGTGTAAGTCTTTTTGGCACTACCACAAAAGTTTTTGAAAGAAATCGCTACATAACGATAAAATCGCCTTTCATACACGATTCGATAACTCGTTATATATTTACATATATTATGCATTGTTTGTCGTGAAATTAATAAAATAAATAAGTATTTGGAATAGAATTGTGATATTATATTTAAAAAATATAATACAATTTTCTCTCTTTAATTTGTACTAATAATAAAACTTTAATAAGGCCAAATACTTAAATTACGGATATAGAGACTGTCACTAATTTTTTTGCATTCAAAGTATTGGTTTTCTGACGCGAAGTGAGTTAGATGTTAACATAACTTAATCCTGATAAAAAAATTACTTTTATATGCTTATTTTGCGATTTTAGAGAAAATGTATATTATCCCAGGTCATCAGGTTGCTTCTATTTGTGTGTAAATTTTATCCACTGACCTTTATTATTATTTAGGGAGGCTATTTACGCAAGACGCTCATATGGGTCGTGAAAATACTATTTCAGCCGACTCGTCCCAGTGGTAATTTTTATGCATTTAGCAAAGGAAGCGCGTAGATTCGTCAAATTATGGTAAGTGATCACACTCTGAACATTTGTTACGAATGTTCACCGTCAAAGCCGCCACCTACACGTTGCTGAAGAAGGGAGATATTTATTTCGCCGCTATCTCATAAAAATTACCAATCATCACGGAAGCACGCTATAGACCTACTCAAAACGAAAAGAGACTCGTGTCCAAATTTAAAAATTAACGGGATTTAAGACTTAAGGAGTTCATAATAATAGGTAATTGTACTGACGTGTTAATGAAACAAATTGAAAATTTAATTGTACCAAAACAAACAATGTATTGTTTCAGACATGCCGCCCACTGGCCTCATGTCAGCACGAGGACAACAGAAGCCGCGTTCCAACTATCCAAAGTCGGGGAGGCAGGTTGAAGTCAACATAATGCTGTGAAGACAACATGGACATAGTTGAAAAAGTATCGGGTCCCGGCGGGGCCTCTCAGAAGAACTGGACTCATTTGAATACCAGCAGCCTCTATGAATTGCCTCTGGACATGCGTTTTAATCGTGGACATGTAGTGTCGATTATTGTTTATAGTGTTCTAATGGTGATATCCGCCACGGGCAACTTGACTGTGCTGACGCAGCTAGTCAGGCGAAAGAGAATCGGACGCGCGAGTAGACTCGACGTTCTACTGATGCATCTGGCCATCGCCGATCTTATGGTGAGTATGGTTGTTTTTATTTCATATACAATAGTCAACAAACGAGCGGAGACCGCGGTCACCACTGTCTTGTCACTGTCACTGTTTGCAGGTAGCTCCAAAGTATCATTGACTGATAACGAAAAAAAAATGGCTTCGATATATGTTATTAACAACGGTTAGGTTAGGTTAGGTTAGGTACTACATATTGTTTTAATTTAAGTTTTATTATTCGTATCCAATTCGTACCTAACCTCGCTTCGCTTTGAGAGACAATATATTCGTGTTCACTAACAGTACGTGGACCCTAAACGATTATTGATATAAATATCAAGCATTTTAGAATAATTATATGTTTACCTCATACATTTATACCTATGTCGTGAATTGTTATAATTAATATTTAACTATCTATTTGTTATAACCGCATTCGTGTAGTATAGATAGATAGAAGATAAGAAATATTTGCTCCCCTTTCTTAAAATAAAACAGTGAATCCTTGACACAGACTACGTACTCGTATTGATAAATCATGTGAGCTGAAGCTTAACATTACATTGTTGAACACATAATTGCGAAAGTTGTAAACAAAATGTTAGATCTAGAACACTGTAAATTTAATACAATAACCTATATTGTATTAGTAAGCCTTCGTTTTGTATATGTACTTGATTTTTAATGTCATGACCATTATTACTCTTTAATAGCAGAGGTTTTATAAATAGTTCATGTTTAACCCTACATCTAAACGTCCCTTATATATTACTACTTATTGGTGAATATCGCATGCCAATCTATTTTAACAATCATTACTTTCTGTTAGTCAGAGACTGTTTTTCCCTATGCTGTGACTTTGAACCAAATTTCCAGTTTTTTTAATGTTATGCCCAAAGGCTATGCCGAACCGTTCGCCTTTTAAACTCTTACATTAAATAAAACTATAATTTAATAAAACTATAACGTGGTCGATTTTGTATTTGGAATATTTTTAGGAAACTTTAGTGTAGGTAGACTGTCCGATATAGAAGTCAACATACTTTTTTGGAATTATGTCTGTCTGATTACGTATTACGCTAAAACCACATACAGATTTGGATGCTGCTTGGCATTTTAGCAGCTTATGTAATGGGTAATTTTAGCCCGAGAAATGGATCTGTTCCCGCGGGCACGAACATAAAATTCTATATAGAGACATCCTTATAAGAGAGCAGTAAAAAAGTTTTTTTCTGAATGGCTATATTATTGACAAATGTTACAGAAGGCTCATCCAATATTAATTCATTTATTTCATTTAATCAATTACAAATTTCCCCATTTTGTTTATTTTAAGGATCGGTCTAACAATTCGACCTCATAACAGTTTCATTATTAATCTAGGGTCCAATTGAATCATTGTAAAATTTTCATTACACGACCTTTATTTCTATTGATGCAAGCCGCAAACAGTGAGCAGTTCAAATTGAATCTAATGAAACAATAACAAATTACAAAACAAAAGAAATCGTTTGCGAATTGACCAAAATGGTACGTACATTGAGGAACATATATTTTGATACTACGGCTATTAAAGAATTGTATTGTTTAATAGCGGCGCGCCCTGACTTCATTCGGGTTGAACAATTAATTATATTATATAATTATATATACATAATATGTCTATGTCAATATAGAATAATATATCTTTAAAATGGTAAAAGACTACTTCAAGTCGGTGCTGTGGTTCCGGAGATTACTCTCCGCATATTATACCTACACAAACTGACAAAATTCGCACTCTCTCTTTATAACATTAATATAAATATAATACACGATATTATTAATCTTTGTAAATATTTATATAACCGTTGATGCATCCGTCAATGATGCGTATGGCATTTGTGCGCAGGTAACATTCTTGATGATGCCGCTGGAGATCGCGTGGGCAGGCACCGTGCAGTGGCTGGCTGGAGACCTCATGTGCCGGCTCATGATGTTCACCAGAACCTTCGGCCTCTACCTCTCCAGCTTCGTGCTCATATGTATCGCTGTTGATAGGTAAATTTAGCTTTAATTATACTTACGCAGACCACAGTGCATGCTCATGGTCAAATTTATGAGCCCGTGAAGATGACAAGTTGCTACAAATAATTAAATGTTTATTATAAACATTTTTTATACATTATACACATATATTTATACAATACATAACATATTATACAAATATTTTTTGTTTAAAATACGCATGCAACTTATAATTACGAACTTATATGTTAATTAAGAAAAATTACAACATAAAAATTTAATGAAATTACAATACATACATTTATAGGTGTTTGTTAATTGGTTGTTGTTATTTTTTGTAAAATTTGAATTTTGTAGAATTATCAACTTGCCGCCAATTAACAAAAACGCCATAAAACGAAATCACTCCCCAGATTAATGCATTTAATATATACGTCTGTGTTGACAACATAAAAAATTGGAACATTTTGTGTTTTGTAACTTTGAGGGATGTCGAGTAAAGTCTGTTATGTTATTTCTTTACAGATACTATGCAATCCTAAAACCCCTGAACATGACATGGGAAGCACTCGTCAAAAGAGCACTGATGATTGCCTGGGTGTGCGCCGGGCTGGCTAGTCTACCGCAGAGCTTCATATTCCATTTAGATGAACACCCTGAAGTAAAGGGGCAAGTGTCTTTTCCTTTATTCGCATTAGCAAAAAGAGACAAGGTACCTCACCTTATAAAATTAAAACCACAGTAAAAAAATATATACTAGTAAACCATATCCGCTTCGCTTCCGAAAATCGATGCCTTACGTTTAGAAATAGCACCCGAGTTGTTTTAGAAATGGGTATTGTTTAGTTCTATGAATTAGAAACATTATTATAATAGCTGCAACCAGATATTCAACATATTATTAACCGTCCTCCTAATAAATGTCCATATCAACTGTTATTGTCTATTCCACGACAACAGATTCCTTTCCAAAAATCTAAAGTAAGCAAGATACCCATAATATAAGTTACTATACTGCTAAATATCATCCAAATCTGTCCAGTGTTATACGTGGTCAAACAGTCTGACTGATAAAAAGTTCAATGAAATATATTTTGACCTTTATATTGATAACAAAGTTAACTACCTAAAAATTTCCAAATTATATTTAACGTACAGATTTGGCCCACTTACAAAACTATATTATTAGATAAGATTCCATCATGTTTCGCTTCAGATAACATAATACTTTTGTTTACGAAAAATACGTCAACACACAAAAAAACTGTTATCAGAACTCTGAAGTTACAAACCGCAGTGTATTGAAAAATACTTGATATTACATAATAACTCTAAATCCACCTAAAAATGACATACTAACGCAGGCAAAGACATTCATAAATGCTATTGTACATAGTAATAGTAATACGAGTACTCCTGAGAATTAATTTCGTGTCACCTTATCTGTACTACAGTTTTCATAATACATTAAAATTCATTAATGAATATGTACATACACGGCCCTGTTCGAATTATTAGCTTAGATTTATGAAGCTATTCTCGGTTACCGTTTAAGTTATCTATTCTCCAATGATTAATAAAGTTAAATACAGTTTGCAGTAATTAATACTACTTTGTCTTAATACCTACATATAAAAGAGTTCAGTCGTACCTAATACCTAGATTTATATGTCGTATTGTTGAGTCCACGTCAACGTGCCTTGCTCTCGGTGTATCCTGTTAAACAAAAGACGGAGTTTTAGCTTTTGTTTTACTCAATTTAATCGCGATAGTACTCGTGCGCGACTTTAGGGTTCTTTACCCGCTCAGCTAGCTACCACCCTCCTCCTAGAATTAATCGTGAAAAGTTTTTCATGTATATTGGATGCAGTGCCGGAAAGTTACAGGCTTTTCGAATTTAATCGATTCTTCTATACCATCATAGATGGCAAAGAGTGATTGATGCATTTGGCTCAAACTTTGTTTATTGATTCAACTTGTAACGGTTAATACAAAATTTTACACTTACACTTAATTCCACAATTCATTTCTCCTGGTAGTCTGTATCGGTCGAAGGAACTGTCTCGATTTGAATCTCCCTCCATCAAGGAGACTTTTGTTACTAAAGAAGATCTCGCCTCACATAGAGGGCGCGCTAATCGAGACTGTAACTCAAGGCAGTTATTATTTCCAATTAGTTTTAATATTTTGCAATAAATTCAATCAGAATTTTACGTTTCAAATGAAATTATATAATTATAACTTAACGCAGTTGAGAACCACATACCGTCAAGTGAGCTACTCGGCGTTAGCGTGTTTGTCGGTATTAACAAAAATAAAATAACATGACGAAGATATATACATATATTAATCATAAATTATTATTTTTTTCAGTTATTATCAGTGTGTTTCGTACGGATCATTGCCGACCGTGAACCACGAGCTGGCCTACTTCCTGCTGAACATGATGTTGATGTACGTGGCTCCGCTGGTGTCCACGCTCTACTGCTCCTCCGCGTCGTTGCTAGAGATAATCCGACGGGCCAATACTTCCAATGGTGAGTATAATATTTTACGGAATTAAAACAAACACACGCATACACACATATGTGTGTGTGTATGAAATATAAAGTAAATTCGATATAATATATAAAAATCTATTATAATTTAAACTAAATTCCAAACTTTATTATAAATCATTGCATTTGGGAATGACACTGATTTTTGCAACACATTGGAAACTAGTGTTAAAAAACAGGGATTTAAAACATAAATCTGTACAACAAAGTCTGACAAGAGGGGAGGAGTCATAAACTTACCTAAATCTAAAGTTATACGTTAAAAAAGACTAGTTCAAATTCCTACACAAAATGGTTAGATATTGCATCGTTCATTTGATTTTATGAAAAAATATTTTTAACAGAAATAATTAAATAATTTTGGAATATAAAAACGCAAAATATGTGAAGTGAAGTGAGTGATAGGTGTTGCTACTCAAATGTGACCATTTGTGACCAGAACGGGCGAATGGCTCTAAAATTATGAAATTAGTATACTTCAATGTAATGTAATTGATATGTATTGTAAGTTAAATGTAAATTGTATTGTAGTTGTAAATATCACCTAAGGACTAAAGATTTTACCTCCTATATTATGAGAAGAAGCACGTACAGAACAATGAGCTATAATTATGATTCAAGTTATATGGTCAGAGATACCGTATCTGGGCTGGTAAAAGTTATTCTGCTAAATCTGAATCATTTCGGTTTGTCGTTTGACTACAGCACGAAGGTACTAGATCCTACAGTACCAAGAAAGTAACAAAGATCCATCAGACAATTTTTAAAATTGAAACAAATTACTTAATTTTTTTGTAATGTCATGTTTGTACACATCCCCGCCACCTGCGGAATGAACACAGAGAATAAACCTAGTGCGGGCTTATGGATGTACGAAAGTTTATTTACGTTCGCTATTTACATTTCACAATTTACATGCATATTTATATCATCTAAAATGACTGTAAATGATAATGAGAATATGTCCTAAATGTATGAAATCTTTTTCCAGATAACATGCGTCGGAGCGGAGTTGGCATTCTGGGGAGAGCCAGAGCAAGGACCCTCAAAATGACCGTCACTATCGTTCTAGTATTTTTTACATGCTGGTCGCCTTATTATTGTTACTGTTTGTGGTAAGTAAAATGAAAATTTAAAAGGCATACAATACTTTAATTCATAAAAGTTATTCATATTATATTATAGTTTACAGGTGTTAAGTACTACATATTTAATAATCTAGACACACTATTCTTTAAGTTTTCCGTAGAATTGTAATAAGTTGAATGGATTCAACGCGTTACAATGATTATCGGTATTTAGTCTGTGTCGAAATCGTCAAAAAAATAAATAACTTTATACACCCTCGTAGCCCAGTTGGTAGTGTCTCGGATTGCCGCGCAAGGGGCCTCGAGTTCGATTTCCAGCCAGAGCAAACATCTATATGATCGATAAATATTTGTTCTCGGGTCGTGGGTGTTTGTGAAGTTTTTTTTGTGTATGTCCACGTTATCCGTAACACAGAGAACCCTAATGCGAAGGTGTGTGTGTGTGTGATCATTTGTTTATGGATATACATACTTGACAGTTACCATAAATTCAAGCCAACGACTGGTGGGCTATTATTTAAATGTAATTCAACATGGATTGCACTCATTTTACTTTGACACATATCGCAGATAACCGTGTCATAGTAAAATGATCTCCCCGTCACAGTAGAAGGCAATTTTTATTTAATTCGGTTACCTTTTTACTACTCAGAGATTAGGATTCTGTATATAAGTATACAGATGCTGCTATTGTCATACACCAAACGTCTACGCTGATAGTGTTGCAATAGAAAAAATCTGAAAGATCATAACTTCCTCGCACAGGAAGTATTTAAGATAACCTGAGACCTGGAACCCAAAGGGCAGGATTACTATCAACTAGGTTAATAATTTTCATTCATGTCACTACTTACCTCGACTAATCTATCATGAATCGATGGACTTACTAATCACCACCTTAATTAGTCTTTAACAATAGTAATGTGCTTGTTACCAAGAGTTGTGTAATATTATTATGTAAACAAAATGTAAAATTTTATAGTTACGCCCAATATCCACAAGCATAACAGCAGCTGCAGCGAATTCATTAAATTTCAGGTACTGGATAGACAAGGATTCGGTGAAAAGTCTTGACCCGGCCTTCCAGAAAGCCATGTGGCTGTTCTCCTGCACCAACTCATGCGCCAACCCCATCGTATACGGGATCTTTAACCGAAACCGATGGACGTGGCGATCGAGCGCCGTAAGTAAACCAATACTATGGAAAATTGTCTAGTGGTTCCTAACCTTTTCAATATTGTTTCCCCCTATAATCTAACAACGTAATTAATTTTATCCCCCCGGACCGCTGATTTATTATTTTATTCAATACTAGTAACCAATCCCGCTTCGCTTCGGAAAACTTAATTGTTTCGTTCACAAATAATGATCGAACTCTCGTGTTTATTTGACGTTTTATAAAATTTTCTTAATGTCGATACCTAAAATTTGCCGTAGTTTTTTGTCGCGTTGAGACAGAATTTGTTTTTTATCGTATTAGCTATGTCCTGCCGGAGTAAAGTAACTTTCAAATGGTAATAGAGTCTATCAAATAGGTACGTACCGTGGTGATAGAGATTACCCTCCGCATATACACAAATTCATAAACTCCGACCACTTTCTTTATAATATTAGTATAGATATTAAATATTTCTTTCTATTCATTCTTATTATCTCTGCTACTCTCGAAGGACAGCTGTTTTACAGCTGCGGGAATAATTCACCCCAGTTTTGGACGATGGTTATATTGGACGGTACAAATGCACGATAAAAAAAAATATTCTTTTGCATGGTGCAACCATTCCAAAATAAAATAGCATATGTAATAAATGTTTCAGTAGCTAAATTTGAAAGCCTATTAACAATCTCAATAATAACCCGAGTCAATTAAGAAATAAAATATGTTTTCAGAGAGAAGAAACACATATGAGCGATTTTATAATCTACTCAACGTTTAAAAACTTTAGATTAGATTTTGATGTTGAATTACTTTCGATTACATTGTCACCACCATTGAAATTAAAATTTAATTAATTCAATAATGTCGTAGACCGATATTACAATTAATATATTTGAATATATTCCAGCGCGGTGGATGTCATGGCAGCAACAACAGACGTGGCTCGCGCTTTACGTGTGGGGAGTCCATGGAAATATCTGCCGCCACACTCGCAAGAGCGCGGAGCTCCTTGCACGGCGAAAGGAACAGCAGACGGGACTCTGGACATATCCCTCAGAACGGAACACAGAAACATCTCAATAACATCATTAACAACAACCATCTCAACGGTCAAGTCTAACGTTGGAATAACGGTAACTCGTTATCGTTATAAACCACTGTTATGGCATTGTTGATGTAACAGTTATTAAGTTTCTCTAAATTACTGGCGGGCGATATTGGAATGATAGAACGCTTCGTCTAGTCCAGGAGATTTTAAATCTCTAGCAATTTTTTTTTAATATCTCAAATAACCCAAAAATAAAACCAATATCAAAGATCTAGTGTCACGTATGTCTAAATAATTTACATCAATTAGATATTAAAGCATAGGTTAAATGCATTGTCATTTTTGTTAGCCGTTGTATGTGAATTGTGTATTTTAGCCTAAATGCGTCATTGTTCATCTACCGAATGATGAGTCCCAGAAACAAACAATACTCTGTCCGGGAACTGCCAAAGCAAAAAAAATAATGACAGTTTTATTTTGCAGACACTGGCTGTTTGTAATGTTTCCTAATTTTTATTTAGTGTGACTTTTTTTTAATGTATTTAGTGTCGTTGTGTGAGCATTTTATATCACATTTCTAAGTGGACCATACACTTTTCCCAGTCTCGGATTCCGACGTACTTATCCGCCACGAGTATAAACATAGCTGAAGTAAATAAAATTGTGTAGACTTAATAGCTGTTTATTAGTTGTAAGGTTGAATTTTTCATGATTGATTTGTAAATACGTTTTGACTGTTAAGGTCAATTTGAAAAGTTAATGAGAGCTTTAAAGTCTATAAACATATCTAGAATAACATTTAAATTATTATCTTCGCAATGAAATTGTGGTATCTGTCTATTTAGAAACCGTAAAGGCGTAATCGAATGTCTGTCAAAACTTATATTTGCCCATTTTTCGTACGAAGAAAAATGTATAATGTATTGGGGTAATTTACATATAATCACTTGAATATTACTCACTTATTTATGTATATTGTAACTTGAAGTCTTTTCATTTAGGTAGCCTTCTTAAAAAGAGAAAAGAAAATACCTTATCATTACCCTATTCGGGGATACAATTAGAAACAATATTTGCTTGGCTGGACGACAATGTTATTTCTAAACTGTTAATACTACGGAAAATGTCAATGCGTTACCGAGTGTTTTTGAAGTAGAAAAAGTGTACAAGAAACTCATAATTATATTTTTTAAATCATCCAAAAACTATGTTATCTATTGTTAATAATTATGACGTATTGTTTTATGTTTACCCTTATCTTGCATATCAAGTATGTCGAATGTATATATCGAAATCTGCCACGTGCAGCTTAATTTTAATTTGAATGTCAGGACTATTTATAATATATGTAACGTTACTTGTTAAGTTAATATTTAGTATTTTATATAAAGTCACGAATGATAGTCGAAACTTAGAGATACTCAAGTTTCAATTTAAGTGATACATTCCCTACATATATTTCTTTACTAGCAAACTGCCCTCGCTTCGCTTCAAGAAAACTACGCCTTATATTTTTTTCAATGAATGTATACCTTTTTTAGTTACGGACAAATTGCAATGAAACAAACTTTAAGTATTAAGTGACGCTTACTGCAATACATTAGTGAAAACCTAGAACGAAATCGGTTAAGCCGTTTCTGAGATTAGCGGGGCCAACGCACAGACAGACAGACAAAAATTCTAACAACTACTGTTTTGGATTCTATTGCGTTAATAAAGGCCCGTAAAAATATTTTTTCTCATATATCGTCATAAAGCATAAAGCGATCAGTTTGAATTTTATTAATAGTATAGATTTAGAAGTAATTCTAATTTATATTTCTTGTTTAATAAGACTGTCTTGATATCAAAGTCACAACTTAACAAAGAGTACTAGGTTACTTCTATTCACTATTCTTTTAGTATAGTCTATACGTTGGCTGTGAAATGAAACTCAGCTGAGTACACAGCAAAGAAATGTATCCTAAGCGAAAGCAAAAATCATTTTGTCTAATAAACGCTACAGATTATCTTGTAATTTTATTTGTTCAAAATGCCTATAAGTGTATTTCTGCACCTCGTTCTTTCGAACGACACTATGGATTTTGATACTTATTAAAATACTGGCTGTGTGCCCGATAACATTTGCCATCGATACCGATTCTGAAATATTCGATTGCTCTTAATCCATTATAAGAACTTTCATTCGTTAATTGCTTTGTGGGCCACCGGTTCCGGATTATGCTGTCTGGTATTTGTCATTTTGTATGAGATTCCTATTAAGTAAGCCACAGATCTACTTACTTTAACTCTTTTATCTCCTTACTTTATTATATGAGCAAACGTCTAACGATAAAAAAAATTCTGTAATATTTATAATAAGAGTTTATTAAAATAATTAACATTCAACTATACCAAATGGAGATTAAAGGTTGGTTGACACATCTGGTAAATGTGGACTGGATTAATGAAAGAATTTGGTAATTTTTGGTTTGAAATTATGCTTAATTAAAATTTAAAGAAATAAAATGGTATCATAGATGCCTAAACTAAAATTAATCAAATATAACAAAATACAATCGACTTAAAATTATAATTTAGTGACAATTATAATTTAGTTGTGTCGTACGCAAAATAGAAGGAATACCTTTTTTTACTACGTTATCATAATATCATAATAGTAAGAAGATCATGACTTAATAACACACGAATTTAAAATTTGGTATATGTAAGAATACTTTATACAAGGTGAGGGTCAGAACTACAAAATTAACCTATTAGATTAATACCTTTTGCAAAGATGCAGAAATAATAATGCCATAACTTGTTATTTTAAAATAAATTTTAAATCGTTTATAACGATTAAAACAACTTAACTTTGATACCGTGACATGGCAGATTTTTTTTAAAACACTTGAAGCGTTCACTGGTTTATTTTAAAATTATATAATATTGTACATAAGCAACTGGAATGCAATGGCTTATTTACTGATACTAAACACTATTTTACAAATAACTTACAATATGGCACATTCACTTTTACAAATATTATATAGTTTATGTAGTACATTCATACAAATTACATATACATGTAGTACATTCATACAAAAATAGAAGCACTGTACTCAATTACAATACTGACGTCAATTTTAAAAGCTTTCCAAATTTTATGGTAAATTTTGAATTTTGTCTCCCTCGAAAATTTTAAATATCATTAACATTTTTTATTATCTACTTAATAGTTTTCGAGAACCTCCAATTTATTTCTACCTGACGATTAAAATATTTTTTGATATGAAAAAGCTTTTAAGTACCGTAGAACGTCCCTGCAATTAAAACCTTGAACAAATGTACTTCACTATTCAAATAATGACACGGTTAGAACACACTGATACGATCGAAGCCCATCCCGATCTAACAATAACGGCACCAAACAGATCAAATCTACAATTCGACATCATTGTTTAATGTCTCTAGACTAACGACAAATTCTAACAAGGACTTAGATACCGCTGAACAACAATGCTGAACATTTTAACCACCTTAGCCATAATACCATCGCTATATTATCGTGCTCAGTAAATCAATTAAAATTTAAGATAACCATTACAAAACTCCATTAGGCATTTAAACGCATATAAGGTTTTTAAATATTAGTACTATGTATTTCGTTTAAAAATAAATATTCCGCATATAAGACTACATCGAACAAACAGAACGCAAACAACATAACGCAATAAATTAATCACAACGAATTTTCAATAACAACTTTATGCTAGTAACGTTATTGTCCTGGCACGAAATAACGGTATCGTTGAACACATTACGTTTTTTAATGTTCGCCCTTCTCTAGTTCGGTCAGCTCGTGCGCGGTAGCGACCTCTCTGTCGTTGTGTTGAGCGCGCGATTTCTCGATGTCTCCCTGTGACAGCGTCGTCACAATGATGGCGCCGAGTGCGTCGCATACCACGTTGATTGTTGTACGGAATCGATCTCTAAAATATTTAAAATCACATATTTATAGATCCAGCTGTAGTATTTTACGACACGCGGTATTTAAACGATTAAGTTCAATTACGAAAAATTAAAAATATGACTAATATATCCAATGTTATTAATATAGACATCACATTTAAAGCAAATTATAAAACTTTACAATTGTTAAGCTGTTGTCCAAGTAATCAAGCAGTGCATTATTCATACCCATGTGTTAATTGTCTCGTAATATAGGGTTCAAATATAAAACTTCATAAATAAAGTGGCTGTTCCGTGTGTGTATTAACAGTAATGCTTCTTGGCTTGAATGAAAATTTTTTTTTACAATAGATTACATTGTTTTTTTTGTCAACAAACAATTATATGTTAACAAACTTTTTTTTTGTATACCTGAGTTTCATATTACTGTAATCATAGCTAACTTCTTAGTGTAATATATCTAGTGATTATTAAAATTAGGCTGATCTTATTCACTTTACCGCACCGAAAGTACTTATAATAATGTGAAGTATAGTAAAACTTACAGCAGCCAGTCGACCGCCAGGATGATGGAGACGTCCTCGGCTGGTAAGTTGACGGTATCCAGTACCATCACCATGGTGACTAGGCCGGCTTGGGGGATACCGGCTGCTCCTATACTAGCTGCAGTTGCAGTTACACTGAAAGCAAATTGTGTGTGACACTGAAAAATTAGGCTACTCTCAGTCCTCCTGTAAAACTTTACAATTTACAATGTATCTGTTTCATTAATAATTATAAAAAAACAGTTTGTCTTCTCCAGTGTTGTACACTATACCATTCTTCGATACAGATTAATATAAACGGGCAAAGTAAATATTACAATATTATTTTTTGGTGTTGTCAACATTGACTCTATGAATGAAATCAATCTATGACTTTGTTGCAAAAAGGCGGGAACTTTAACGAAATTAATTTTTCAACTAAGTGAGTAATTTGTGATTTTTTTGGGACTTCCTTTCAAAAAACTATTTGTCAAGGTGTTTCCCTGAGCTCCTTTAACACACTGGTCAAAGTAATTGTGTGTACTTGTAATTCTGATTTTGTGTGTTTCTGTGCTTTTGTCAAACAAACAAAACAAGTTACATATTACCATATGCGTGTGTTTTCAAAACAATATAAATTTCTAATCCGTACCTCTTCTAAAGGGTATTTATATATTCATACCACCACACTGAGAAAGTCTCCAAGTATTCACTTATACGATAAAACCGCCTATTTATAATACAGCCTGACATATTAGAAAATAGATCTTTAGAATTTTGCCTGTGCTCTGATCTACAATAAAACGTATTTATTATTACTGTTGTTTTTATAAAACTGGTATTATTATAAACCTCTCATTATAAATTAATCTCAATTAGTACTACAATAAATTTGAATTTATGGTTTTCTAAACGTATGTACCATACATGACTGAATATTGTCCATTAAGTTTGTTTGATGCTTCGATTATAAATGTCAATCAATGGAAAAGAAGAGGGATTTTAGTTTGTTTAAGTTCACCATCAAACCTGTGAACTAAATTTGGTTAACGAATTAAATCATGTTTTTGGAGTAAGTATATAATATTATTATATTCTTTTTAAGATTTAATTCTGCAATTTTTATTATTATTCATTAAAATCGGATTATCAAACTGTTTAATCGAAAACCTTTAAGTGTAAAAACGGAGACGCATTATACATAAATTCACTTCCCGATTTAAAAAAGGTCTACAAAAGGCAACTGGTTTACAGAAACCTCTACTTTCATCGATATACACTTGTATAATTAATTTGCACAATAATGTACATTATCTTATTTCAATATCCACCATCGCTATGAGTATGTGACCGACTTCAAGGAAGACCAATATTCTGTTCGATGTTATTTGATGCAACGACTAATACTATTAATTAGTATTGCTATAAATAAACACTCACTCATAATACACTCACACCCCCACACTAGGATTCCGTGTTGCGGGTGGCATGGTCAAACATAAATATGACATTACAAACACCCAGGACCCCACGCTCGGCAGGCAGGGTCATTACCAACTGGGCTATGGGGTCGTCACCATCCACGTTATTGCGGATTGCATTTCTATTGTCTGTATGCTATTTTAATATTAATAAAACTACATATATCTACGTGATGCAGTACAATATGGGAACTAAATTTGTCGTCGAAACTAAGGTTTTTAAAATTCAGCACTAGATCATTATCGAAATTTATTTCGCAAAATTTATGAAAATATTATATTTCTTCGACTTCGTTCGGATCAAATAAATTAGAATTAAACGTATACACTTAATATAGTCTATATCAATCCGGAATAATGTACCTTTTAAATGATAAGAGAATGTTTTAAATAGGTGCTGTTGTTCCGGAGATTACTTTCCTCATGTCCAAAAACTCACAAAAACGCACTCTTTATAATATTAGTATAGAAGTATAGATAGTACAGGTCGTTATATGAATAGAAGGTCCCTATACAATTAACAGTTTGAAAATGATTAGTAAATAAAGAAATCAATAAACCGTTACCAATGCTGCACTACATCTGTTGTTAAGGTGATCTTACCTGACAGCCACTATTTTGCCAAAGGACATCTCGACCTTCCTAAGTTGAGCGATGAAGATAGCGGCAACCGCCTCATACAGAGCCGTTCCGTCCATATTGATGGTCGCGCCAATCGGAATTACGAACCGCGTGATGCGAGGGTCCAAGCCCATATCATCACAACATCCTATGGTGATCGGCATCGTAGCTGAGCTGGAATTGAGAAACGTACAATTCAACCTGTGATAGGCTTTGAACGTAAGTCTTCCACACGGGGTGTTTGAATCCCACAGAAATTTGTAAGTTCTCAAGTTATGTTCTGTTTAGAAATACTTATTACTTGATTTAAAACTTCTGTGAAATTCTGCAACCCGCACTTGATGAATATAGTGGAACAGGGTTACCAAGGTTTTCTTAATATGGACGACAGTCAAGCAGATGAACAGGTGTGCGTTGTGACGAGATAGACAAGAACTAAGTGTTAATGATGTATATGAGGAATTTAAAACGTCACGTTTATGATGCAATATAATCTAAACATTATCTAAAAGTAATCTATCATACCTGGAAGCAGTTCCAAACGCAGTGGCCATTACTTGACCCATTTTAGCAATGTAACGGCAGGGCAGCTTCTTCGTGGCTAGAATGAAGAGGACACTCAGGGTGCCGAAGCCGTGTAGGAACAGCCCCAAGAGCACAGTCATGAAATACATCCCCAACCGACCGACTAGATCGGCGAACGATTCAATTTCCATAATCTTTGCCGTAACAAGAAAGAACACACCCAAAGGGGACAACCTGAAAATGGTGTAAAAATTCATTATAGTCTATAACTGATATACGAAGTAACTAAGTTCTTTGTCATCAAAAATCTCGCTCATCCGCAATAGCCAAATTTACGATCTTTCGGTTACAGCTCAACATTTAGCATCAGCATTACTATTAACATCAGCAATTATTAACGTTAAGTACTATGTAACGTTTTTAAAATTTACATATTCTTTAGTAGATATGGTTGCACCCAACTCTGAAGCGTTTATACCACTAGTCGTACTGTTGATGTACGAGAGGAACGGTTTTTCTCACCGCTGATCAGTAACACCAGGGTTCCAAGACGTGTTGCCGACCACGAAGAAAGCTTAATAATTGCCCCCCGACAAACACGATACAGATATTTCAAAATTTATTATAAAAATTCGTCCTTGTAGCAACCGTCCAGGTAAAAAAAGAGGTTGAAGTAAGAAACATTACCAGATTTCATGAGAACCATCGGGTTTTAGCTGGAAAATAGTCACCACTAAAAGAAAGAACCTATTACCATTATTTCATCCCAAGGTTGGAAGAGTGCATCACGAGTTAGGGAACTTAGTTTGGCCTCAAGGATTGAGAAGAGCCCCTTACACTTTAAACAAATTTCAACACTAAACCTGTAGTTATGCCAAAGAATAAAAATCTTACCAAATAACCCATCCAGTAACGATCATCATAGCTTCAGAGAGCGCGTGAAAGAAGTCCTGCAACGGCCGACTCTGTTCTCCCATCTTTCCTAGGGTGATACCCAGCACGATACTAAAGCAGACGAGACCCAACACATTGCTGCCACTCTGGTAATCGCCTTCAATCTTGTAGGTTTCCAATTTACCTGGCAATATTATACGGTGATAAAAGTCGCAATTACTTTAATATCATTTGGTACCTAACAGTAAACATTCCCTACTGACCTTTGCGCTTTGTAGCAATTCTTTGCTAACTAATGAAACAATGAAAAATCAATTATTTGATGGTTGGTAATACTGAAAGAATAGTAAATATCAGATAGGAAAAAAACGTTATAATTCTCGAAGAATACTTTAGATTTGAGTGAAGTGTAATAAAATTCAGTGAAGTCCAAGAACATATGACTCTAATTTTTACCCACTGTTTACAGACACAGCGGATAAGAAATGCGCGTTTCCTACTGTAAAAATGCGAGTTTCAATTTGTAGCGCAGTTGAAATACCAAAAACTGTGGACTATGCCCTCAGTGAAAAAAATCCTCACAGCCGTGTTTGTCAAGCAACAGAATGTATCATTGGCTGAATTTGTTGACATGGCCCAAGAACGATGGAGCCCCTTATCAAAAATACAACGTAATACGAGCATAAAACCGCGCAAAACACTTATCTGTCTTGATCATGTGTTGAAGTTGAGTCTTGATAAAAAATAGGATGTCACCGCTGTTACAGAGACAAACGCATACGCTAACTTTAAAGTCCACGAGCTGTAGTAGACACTTAATACCAGGTAAAATATCCGTTCATTAATTTTTATGTATAGGAAGCTGTTAGCCTAGGCCAATATTTTATAATTTTTCTCAAAAACGTTTTCGTAGTAATGACAAAACTGTATAAACTTTTATCTCAACCAGATGAAATTATTTACGGGATTTTCCACGACAAAAAAGACAATAAAGATTAAGACATTCTATAATGAACATTTTACCAAAAACGGCCTTTTTATCAGACTCGTCGTAACTTAGCCGAGTTCTATAAGAAGCGAGGGTCGCCTGGGCAATGTTCTCAGGGAATACATTTCTGAAACAAAACAAAATTGTATCTGAAAATAATAAATAAAGATTACTTATTAAAAACCTTCCGCCCAACGTGGGGCTCGAACCCACGACCCTGAGATTAAGAGTCTCATGCTCTACCGACTGAGCTAGCCGGGCTCTTAACTAAGAAGCCAAAATTATCGTCTTAATGTGTTTGTTTCTGCAACATAAACTTAAAGTACATCCGTACGTATGTACATAGAGGACTAACGGTTATAAAACAATTTTATAATTTTAACAGCTATTGTTCTAGTAAATTAGTTTTACCGGACTTATAAAAATATGGCAAGAAGCTAATTTGGTAGACAAGTCTGAATCTGAGGATATTATGCTAACATTAACTTAGTCTGATGTTAAAAACGGAATTTGTATGATAATATCTTAATATATAATTCTCGTGTCACAGTTTTAGTTAACATACTCCTTCGAAGAGGCTTGACCGATTTTGATGAAATTTTATATGTATATTCAGTAGATTTGAGAATAGGTTGTCATCTATTTTTATACCCCTAAGTGATAAGGGTAGTCCACCCCAAATAAGTTTTTTTTTTATTTTTTGGACAAAATTTTTATTTTTATTTATTTATAATGTGGCATTAAAAATAATACAACCCTAAATTTTCACTCTTCTACCATTTAATAGCGATATTAGTAATTCAATTATTTTCAACCCAAGTCAATAACTGATTAATTATCACTTGATGAATTATCCCCTCCAGGCGTCTACCGGTGTCACTTCTGACCCAGTAAACAGCACGGAGTAGGGATGCGATCTCTTTTCTCACTACCTACAGTTTTCGGCCATTATTATTATTGTATGTGTATCAATCGTAATAGTGACGTTTACAATTATCATGTTACTAGTTGAGTGTTATTTTCAAATAAATTTATCATTAATTCATATCACACCATGTTTTTCACACGGACAATTATACGTGGCATGTTCTGGAGTGAGCAAACCATCCAGTTTGTTTGTGTTAGCTAAAGGTGGGATAACAAAAAATATTGTACACTCTATTGCGTTAAGGGATTGATATTGTTTTTTAGTAAAATTATTATAATAAGCGATATATATAATTAATAATTTATATGGCAAAACAACGTTTGCCGAGTCAGCTAGTACTCCTGTTAAATTAAACGTCTTAAAATTTGTGTTTATGACTACAGATTACAACTTCCTTCTCTTTTGACAGACAATTATCAGATTTTTTTTAAATTCAGTTTTAAAGCTTGCTGTAACCACTTAACTCGGTATAAAATATCTCCCTTTACTGATATTGTTTTAACATACGTGAATCTTATACGGAGTACCTACTCCTATAATCTACCTGGATTAAGTTAAAAAGGTACTTGCTTCATTGACGGATGCTTCATCACGCGTAATCTTTAAGGTTACACAATATTTTTAAGTCGTCAGTACTGAAGTATAAATTAAGTACATAAAACTGAATAGCATAATGATTTTATGTGCAACTTCTTCATTTTAAGTCGACAAATTAAAGAATATTTCGTCGACCGAATTATGGAATCCAATTTCCTGGTAAAAAAATATTTTGTAGAGTGTGGGTACTTGAAAGCACTAACAGTTTGGAATACAATTAGAATTAATTTTGAAGATATATTTATCCATCACTGGAGCTGAGGCAAAATTTTAGTATATTTGGTTTTATGGAAAACTTTTTATTGAATGTATCGTGTAACGTGTAACGTATCCTTCATAATAATCTTAATATACAAATATTTAAACACGATCGAATTCAACGCGACCGAAACAATACTGCACGCGCTTGGCTCGTCAGAGGAGTCGAGCACACCGCACTCTATACTGTTCAGTTCATAGATCGGATGGATATTGAGGCAAAGGGATGATAGTGGATAAGACTAAAATGATGGATAATACTCATACGGTAGAAATAGATGATGAGATAATGGGGATTGTTGGTGTTGTCATCATTAATATGTCCGTCCTAAAATTTTCAGCAATGTTGAAGTTCGTAACTGCTGTGACGATTGTGATAGTCGATACAGTGATGGCGAATGACTTGTTACTTTGTTCAGACAAGCGGGTTCGGTACTGACACACCAAATTTGAAGCGTCAACAGATAGACCAACCGTACCAACAAACATATAGTAACAAAATTTCGGTGTTATGTTCGACGCACAAAAAAATGTGGTTCGATAGCAAACTAAATTGATGGTTCTAGCCAACCATTTTCGACTGTCTGCTAGCTTTTTAATATTTTTCACATTACAATATTTAACATTGCCACTGGCCCATGGAAAATAAGCAACTTACTATCCTGGTGTTGCTAGATTTTAGCAACGCTTTTTCCTCAGTAGATTTTGACTTCCTGGAAGGTATACTTCGCTGTATTAATATTTCTTCTTCATCGGTATTCCAATTTTACTACATGTATTTATTTATGTATGATTGTTTTATGCATGTATTTATATATTATTATTATTATTATTATAAAGAGAAGTTGTTACTCACGACCTGAGGTCAGATATTCAGAATCAGGTACGGGCTTATGCCAAGTATTCTGGTTCCAGTGTGGTGAAGTGATGTGATGAGTTTGAATGGTGATTTTGTGTAGATGTCAGTATGGGTGTAATTTCTGGTGCATTTTCAAATGTGATTGAGGTTGGGTTTAGGAAGCGACGGACTATTGAACAAGTGTCTAATAAAATTGATTTTTGTAGTGGAATGTACGTTTTTGCGTGTAGGTCTAGTGTTTTTAAGGCAGAGTGAAGCATTTTTGGTATTATTCCAGTTGAGGAGATAATTATTGGAACAATTTTTACGGTTTCACTGAACTTCTCCATAACGTCTGGACGGATTTTGATGATTTTTTTGTTTAGGTCCCTGGTTTGTTGCCACATCTGTTTAATCTCATCTGCTAAAGGTATGTATTTTAGTATTTTTTCTGTATGTTTTTGTTTTAGATTATTTGTGTTGGGGACGGAGATATCTATGAGGTAAGTGGTCTTTGTTGATTTTAATGTTAATCTAATGTAATGTTCATTTTAATGCTAATAATGTTAATATCGGGTCTGTTGCTAAGAATAGTTCGGTCGGTGATGATGTCTCTATCCCAGTACAGTTTTGCATTATTATTTTCTAGTACGTTTTTCGGTTTATATTTGTAATATGGCGTGTGTGTGTCTGTCAGGTTGTATTTGAGTGCAAGTTGTTGATGGATGTATTTTGCGGCGTTATTGTGGTGGTGTGTATAGTCTTTGTTGGCAAGAGCGGTGCAACCTCCTGTGATATGATCTATTGATTCCGTGTATCTATGGCACATTCTGCATTTGTCTGTTTCTATTGTTTCTTTTAAGATAAATTTACAGTAATTGCGTGTTTTAATTACTTGGTAGTGTATCGCTACTAGGAATCCTTCGGTCTCACTAAATATATTTCCTTTTGTAAGCCAGCTGACTGATGCAGCTCGGTCTACGTGATCTTGTTCTAATTGATGAGGGTATTTTCCGTGTAATGCTTTGTTTTTGCAACCTTCTACCTTGTGTTCATCTTTTAGGATTTTGGTTTTTGGGTCAAATTGGTTGTTGTGTAATTGGAGGGATGTGCCAGAGTGGGGCATGTTTGCGATTGCTTTGTGTATTGAACTTTCGTTAGCTTTTCGGATGAAATATGTTCGCAGGTTTTCTATTTGACTGTAGTGTAGGTTTTTTATATCAATGAATCCGCGACCTCCTAGCTTTCTTTTCAGTGTGAATCTCTGTACAGCGGAGTGTATGTGATGGATATTATGTTTGTAGCTTAAACTTCTGGTCACGGTGTTTAGAGCATTAAGATCAGTATCAGACCATTTAATTACACCGAAAGAATACGTCAGGATAGGGATGGCAAATGTGTTGACGGCTTTTACGATGTTTCTGGCGGATAATTGGGTACTTAATATTTTGTTCAGTCTCTGTTTGTACTTTGTTTTGAGTAAACTTTTTATATCTGTGTGATTTATAGATGTGTTTTGCTGATATCCTAAATATTTATATGTTTCTCTAGGTTCCATGCTATCTATTGTCCCATTTTGTAGTTTAAGTTCAAATGGATCTGTTTTGCTATGTTGGCCTTTGGTAATGCTGTTGATTTTACATTTACTGGTTCCAAAAGTCATTTTTATGTCTGTACTAAATTTTTCTGTCAACCTTAATAAGTGGTCTAATTCCTGTTTGTTACTCGCATATAGTTTTATGTCATCCATGTATAAAAGGTGTGTTAATTTAATTTTGTTAACTCTGTCTATTATGTATCCGTAGGTAGTGTTGTTCAGAATCCTAGAGAGTGGATTTAACGCAAGACAAAACCAGAGGGGGCTCAGAGAATCACCTTGAAAAATGCCGCGTGAAATTTTGATGTGTGGAGTACTGAGTGTTGTATTATTAGTTCTTAAATTAAGTTTCGCTGTCCAATTAGTCATTGCATGTTCTAAGAATTGTATCAAACTATTGTCAATTTTGTATATTTTCAGGACATGTAATAGCCAGGAATGGGGTACGCTATCAAAAGCTTTATGATAATCAATGTATGAGTAATGTAAGTTTCTGTTTTTTTGTTTTACTTGATTGTGTATTTCTGCATCGATTTTTAATTGTTCTTTACAACCAATTGAACCCTTACTACAGCTTTTCTGTTCCTCGGGTATGATTTTGTTGGTGGAGATGTGTGCGTTAATTTTATGTGTGATGATGGAGGTCAGTAGTTTGTAAATGGTAGGAAGACATGTAATGGGTCTGTATTTAGCTGGGTTTGTTGTATCATTATCTTTGGGTTTTAAGTAAGTAATTCCTTGTGTAAGGAAAGCAGGCATTTCGTGAGGATTTCGAATTAAATTGTTTAGTGTGTTCGCTATGTGTATATGAGTTGATGTTAGGTATTTAATCCAGTAGTTTTGAATTTTATCGGGTCCAGGCACTTTCCAGTTTAAAGTTTTTTTTATTGCTTGTGTTTCATCGTCTTTATTGATTGTTATTTCTGGCATAGGCTCAATGTTTTCCATCTCATGTTCTTCTATTTTAGTCCATGATGCATGTGTGTTGTGCTTTACTGGTTTTCCCAGTTTATTTTCCCAGTATTTTTGAATTTCTGCTATATCTGGCTGTTGTGTAATTGTATTATTATTATTATTATTATTATTATTATTATTATTATTATTATTAGTTGTAATGTACTGTATTTATATTGTATAGATATACCGCTTTCAGTCAGGTCTGCTGGAATAAATTTCATAAGAAATAAGCAGTCCCTTTGTACCAACCTTATTTGTCTTATCTGCACAATGTTTCCAGGTGTGCATAAATTATTAAATAAATAAAATAAAAAATGTTATAAAAAGAAATCCTGAGGTGTTTTTATTCTTAGTTCTCCAAAAATCCAATAATGGTACAATCACCGTATTCACTTCATTGTATTGTTATATACCAGAAATCACCGATAGTCCATTATCCCGAAGAGTGTGAAGGACAAATCGCTTAAGCGAACCACGATGGTCCTGAATAGTAGAGGTCGCGCACTTCCGTCGCGGTATTATACCCGTTACACATATACATGTGAGACGTGTACTCGTAGAGCGATACGTCACATGACAGCATAATAGTTTAAACACTACCTATTATTTATTAATGATAGTGAAATATGGTCGGGTTTTCGAAATCTACAGATCTAAAAATATTTGTTAACCACCGAACCGTAGGATGTTTTAGACATTGCAATTTTAGAAGCCAGCATTTCCTTGAAATCCCTATTGAACTACTCTAGTGACATAAGCCATTTCAATATTGCATTTTTTTAATTTGGATCTTTTCGATCGAAATCGGTCAATGATAATCGTACATTATTTATTAGTATCAAATTATGAGACAAGAGTGTGACGCAACTTTACCTGGAAAATTGCGGTAATCTGTGGCATTGTTTAGTCTGATTGAAGTTGGGAAGTTAGGGCTGTTGTTTTATTTCACTTGATCGAACTGCTGTATACAGATACGTCATCTTCAACTCATAGATAAAATTAAAATCAGGCGATATGTATTGAGTTTTATTCACCACTAAATTTTACGCAGTAATTAAGGTAATACACAGATTGAATACTGTGATCTTCACAAAAAGCACTTCATATGCTATTTTACTAATTTAAGCTAATATTGAATTGATCTGATTAGATTGAATGCAACCCATTAGCTCTTCACTAATAGGTACGAGTCTCTTCTCGTGACTGAGAAATTGAATACTCTATTACGATGCACGAACCAATAACCGACTCGGTGATTGATCTGGTTGTCTCAAGACTAACTTTCCAATGGTGCAATGACACCCAATGTGGCACCCAATGTTATACATACACATAACATCCTAAATAATGGTCGAAGGTTTGTCGCTCATGTCAAATATTTCAAAATCCTCAAACACATTATTGATTTTCTACATAAACACAGTTTCAAATTGAATCAACGGCACGGCACTATATGCATTATCACATGCAGGGCCCCAGGCACGATCACCTAGCCGGGCTGGAGATTATCGCTCTGCTAAATATGAATTCCGTAAGCCCTTACTATCTCGCTACGAACTTAGTGACATATTTCTCACGCATTGCATTTGGCAGCCCTAATGCCATAGAATCTAGGGCGGTATAAATAGCGCTCTGATGAAGACTGACGAGTAGGGAACCGTCGCCCGCGTCGCTTCTCTCCCAAGTACCGACCCAGACCGGGTCTGCTGCGGAGTACGAGGAACATGCCTTTCAAATAGAAGCTTTATTACTCGTACAGTCTGCACTAACTACATTGTTGTTTAAAAGTGATTTTTGTTCTTATTGTATTTATCTTAAGATAACCTAATGTCACAGTTAATGTTTAAATTAAAATAAATCGCGTGAGATGCCGTTCTTTAAAAGAAAATAGAATATAGGAACAGAAGAGATACTATCTCGGCCCTGTGTCGAATGAAACATATGCACTAACGAGAGGAATGCGGAAATGATATGCGGTATGGTACAAAAATTATAAGAATTTTGTACTGATTCTGCGAAGTGAAGTCTCCAAACTCTTTCCCATAATAAATTAGTACGTATGCATATTTGAAAAATATTAAAGAGAACTATTTTTTAACCTTACTATGTTTTAATTGAGTTAAATATTTTTACGATCGTATCATTATTTGTTAAGAGATGTTTCATTTGTCAGTGAATTTTTAAAAGAAAAATTAAAATTTTTAAAAGAAGGTTCGTTTTAACGTTTTTGTGAAAAAACATTGTCTGGTATCTAAAAATATTTTGATAAATACTTTTTATTTTTAAGTATTATTAAATGTTTCGCTTTCTTTTTTAGCAATCACAATTGAGACCGACCAATACGCGTGCCCTCTAAAGCACGGAAGGAAAGAAGCGCTTACGTAATATTAAAGATTATTAGTCACGAACGAGTCCACTAACTCGAACCAAAACTGGGCAATTCTTGTATTATAAGGAAAAACTGTTATCATTCTAGAAGATTTATCATACAGTTTAATGTTAAACAAACACTTCGATATGTGTGGGGTAAAATTATTCTGCATTCCAAGTGAATCATCATCACACCATGAATATCTCGGAACTGCATCTAAAATGGTAATATAATCCGGCTTACCCGCTAAACAATTTGTTGACAATTAAAAAGTATTAGTTGAAAAAACAATGTAATATGATGTTCTATAAATTGGCAACACTTCCTAAATAAGAATATATGTTTGAATCTTGTTAAAAAATGGCGTTACGTTTCTGTTCTCTCTAGAATGTATTTTGTGTTTGTTCGTTTATTATACGTCTATTTAAATATAACCTTTTATTTATAAAACAATAGGTTATGGGCCCAGACATGAAAAATTGAGAAAATAGTCTGGAAACTGCTGTGAGTAAGAAAATATCGGTACGTGGTGATTGTGACACATTGGAAAATTTTTGCGGCCGGGAAGGTTTTAAGATTATTAGCAGGAAGGAAAGGGAGATAAAGAGCAAATATGGATGGTAATATTAGTACAATAAAGTTGGAAGGGTCCAGGAACTGGAACATCTGGAAGTTTCAAACGAGAGTTGTGTTAAGAGGTCAAGATTTATTGGATGTAGTCGAAGGAAAAGTGAAAAAGATAGAAGAGAAAGATAAATCGTGGCTAATGAAAGATGCTAAAGCGCAAACATTAATAGTTACACGCATCAGTGAGGAAGTTATGATACATATAATTTCATGCAGCACGTCTGCTGAAATGTGGAAGAAGTTGTCATCGGTGTATGAATAAAAGAGCGAAACCAACATACATATTATCCAACAACGCTTCTTTCAGTTCAAATACGAAGAAGGAATTCAGATGTCAATGTTCCTGTCAAAAATAAAAGAAATGCAAAATCAGTTACAACAATTGGGGGAAGAAATATCTGATAAGTTTATAATTACAAGGATTCTGATGTCATTGCCTGATCCCTATAAACATTTTGTGTCAGCTTGGGAATCGGCCCCTGATGAAAAGCAAACGTACGACAATTTGGTAGCAAGGTTGTTAATCGAAGAAGAACGCATGAAAGAAAAAGAATGTCAAGTGCTACAAATGTAATAAAATGGGACATTATCAATCGGAGTGTAGCAATAAAGTTAAAAATATTGATACGGGAAACAAGTTTGAAAGAAGATGTTTTTATTGTAATAAACTCGGACATTTGAAAAGTGAGTGCAGATTTCGTTTAAATAAAAAAAGTAATGCATTTGTGATATTCGAATCAGTTGATAATTCCAATGAAAAATACACAGATTCTAAATGGGTGGTAGATACCGGTGCGAGCGAACATATGTGCCGTGATAGACAATTGTTTTCTGCATATTCGTCTATTGATAAGAGGTCAGTTATTGTACGAAACGGAACGGCAATTAGTGCATTAGGTTGCGGCCAGATAGTTGCACACGTATTTAATGGTCATACGTGGATTAACACTACATTAGAAAATGTATTATTTGTACCGGACCTTAAAACCAACTTGTTGTCTGTCAACCGTGTGACTGAAAAAGGTTACGTTATGAAGACAAATGAAAACAAATGTAATTTTTACAAAAACGAAAGACTTTGTGCGGTTGCAAATCGTTGTGGGAACATGTATTTAATGGATTTGCGTCTCAAATGTAGTGAAGTAAATACAGCTCAAGTAAAATTTAATCTCAGCGAGTGGCACGAAAAACTCGCACATCAAAATATTCAGCATGTGACAAAGGTGCTTGCTGACAATAACATTGAGGCAAATGATGACTTCGTTGGTCACTGTCAAGGTTGTTTGGAAGGCAAAGTACATCGTTTGTTATTTAATACGAGTAAAACGAGGACTTCAAGGACTTGCGAATTAATTCATGTCGATATTTGTGGCCCCATGGAGCAGATTTCCATTGGAGGAGCGAGATATTTTCTACTGTTAAAAGACGATTTTTCAAATTATCGAACTGTCTATTTTTTGAAAGGGAAACATGAAGTCAAGTCCTATGTTGAAAAGTTTATAAATATAAGCGAAAATATAACAGGTAATAAGATTTTATACTTCCGGAGTGACAACGGCTTAGAGTTTGTTAACAAGGATATGGAAAAACTGCTGTCTCAATTTGGAATTTTACATCAGACTACAGTAACATATACTCCAGAACAGAATGGTAAAGCCGAACGTGAAAATCGGACATTAGTTGAAACGGCTAGATTTTTGTTATATGCCAAGAAGTTACCCAAAAAAATTATGGGCAGAAGCTACAAATACTGCATGTTATGTACTGAATAGAACAGGTTTATGTTCTGATAAAATTAAAACTCCCTATGAAGCCTGGACAGGAAAAAGTTTTGATATACATGACTTGAAGATATTTGGAACACCCGTGTTTGTGCATACACCAAAAGAGAAAAGAACAAAATGGGATTCTAAGGGTGAAAATGGAATAATGGTCGGTTATGGAGAGGAAACCAAAGGATACAGAATATATTTTGAGAAGAAAAATACAGTCCAGATTAAAAGAGATGTAGTATTTTTAGATAAACGTAGAGAAGGAAACAAAAATGCACCGCTTCTTGCATTATTGGAAGACAAACAAGAAGAGAATGAAGTTTTAAATCAGAGTATACAGGAAAGTAGTCAAGAATTGAGTGTGGTAAGTTCTGATTCATCAGACTGTGATAGTTTATATGAGCCAAATTTGAATACAGAGTACGGTACCGATGAACCAGATGAGAACTCACAGCTTAAGAAGAGGGAGCCTAGTAAACGTATAAAGAAGCAAACATTATATTATCAATGTAATAATGTTGTTTTGGATGATGATGAACCTAAGACATACCAGGATGCTATGCAAAGAGAAGATGCTTTAAAATGGAAAGAGGCAATTGAGCGAGAGATGAAAACACTGGCGGAAAACAAGACATTGGTATTTTGTGAGAAGCCTAATAATGGTAAGGTAATTACTAGTAAATGGGTATTTATAATTAAAATCGTTAATGGTATTAAGCAATATAAGGCTAGGTTAGTCGCTAGAGGTTTTGAGCAAAATGATGACATTGATTTAAATGATATTTATGCACCTGTGGCTAGGTTAGCTACATTCAGGTTGTTTGTTTGTATTGCAACTTTGTTAAAATTACCTATTCATCAAATGGATGTCACTGGAGCTTTTCTATATGGAGAAATTAATGAACATGTGTACTTACAATTACCAGAAGACGCATTTGATGATAATAATAATAATATTGTTAAGTTAAATAAATCTTTCTATGGCTTAAAGAAGTCTCCTAAGTACTGGAATGACAAATTTAATTCGATAATGGTTAAAGAAAACTTTATGAAGTCAAAGTGTGATTCATGTTTATATGTGAAATGTAATGGTAAAGATATGATATTTGTGTTATTGTATGTAGACGATATTTTAACTTTTGGAGCATGTAAAGACAGTGTAAAGGAATTTAAAGATATGTTAGGGAGAGAGTTTAATATGAAAAATTTAGGTTTTATATCAGAGTTTATTGGCATTAATGTAAAACAAGATGTAAAGAAAGGTGTGGCGGAATTATCGCAAAAGACTTATTTAGAGAATATTTTAAAACGTTTTAATATGGATAATTGTAAATCAGTATCATCCCCTATGGATCAAAATTTTAATATTAATATATTACAAGATTGTAATAAAAAGTTAGATAAGAATGTTGAAAGCTTGTGTAGAAAAATAATAGGTTGTCTTATGTATGCAGTGTGTGGTACAAGACCAGATTTAGCTGTAGCTGTATCTATTCTCAGTAGGTACCAGAACAAAGCTAACGAAGCATTATTGTCTGCATTAAAGAGAGTGTTAAGATATGTTAAGCATACATTAGATTACAAACTTATTTATAAATGTGATAATAGTACTGATTTGATAAGATATTGTGATGCTAATTGGGGAGGAGATTTGTTCGATAGAAAATCCACTACAGGGTTTTGTTTCATGTTTAAAAACTGTTTAAATACATGGTGTTCTAAAAAGCAATGCTCTGTTAGTCTGTCTTCAACAGAATCTGAATATGTTTCTATGAGTATGGCTGCTAGTGAAGCATGCTGGTTTATAAATATATTGAAAGATTTCTTTCCTAATGAAAACGTATGTCCAGTAACTATATTCTGTGACAATCAATCTGCTCTGAAAGTAGCTATGACAGACTGTGTAAAAAGGCTGAAGCATATTGATATAAGATACCATTATATTAGAGAGTTAGTTAAGGAAAAGAAGATTGTAGTTAAATATATTAAAACAGGAGATCAATTAGCAGATGCATTGACAAAGCCATTGAATGCTATATTGTTGTTAAAATTTCTTAAAATGTGTGGTTTAAGTATTTAGGTGAATTATAAATATTACATTGAGGGGGGGTGTTGACAATTAAAAAGTATTAGTTGAAAAAACAATGTAATATGATGTTCTATAAATTGGCAACACTTCCTAAATAAGAATATATGTTTGAATCTTGTTAAAAAATGGCGTTACGTTTCTGTTCTCTCTAGAATGTATTTTGTGTTTGTTCGTTTATTATACGTCTATTTAAATATAACCTTTTATTTATAAAACAATACAATTCATTGATGTGAGGATGAAATGTCACACTAATTTACTTTCACCCACGTCAACCTAGTAAATAGCTCTATCAATAAAATTTCCGATGACACACACACTCATTGACATCACGCTAATTACTAGAGACCAACCTGAAATAATTTCGCCATCCGTTCAAAATATCCCGAAATAGTTCCATTGTAAATTATATTAATATTACCCATCATTAATACACAAAGTTAAAACGATATTTCCTGCATTAAGTATTATTAAATAGGGCTTTCGTTAATTTGTCTTTTTGGTTATTTCAATCGCATTCTATAATATTTTTTTTATAAATAGGCATAAAGGCATTTTTCTTCTTTTTTTTTAAATATTTATGAAGACTGTTGGACAAAGCTTAAATAGGCGCTAAGAAATACCTAGCGCGGAGGAAATCACAAGCCTTCGGTAAATAACAGCGGTTAAGTCACGTCGGACACTTTCGGATGTCAAGAACTTCTAACACTCCAGAGTGGCGTAATGGAGACCATCTGAATTGCAAGACCAGTATCCTTAATGGACCGTTAGCAAATGTCTACGTTTGATTCTTATGTTAAAAAAATACAAAGAATCCAAAACCAAGTCATTTTGACACTGGCTACGTACGTACAGAGTATATGTTGAGTATAAATGAATTTCAAAGGCAAATTCACAACGTTTTATGAGCTAAATATTGATCATGGGGCGTTATAGTAAACGTTAACAGAAATTACCTTATTAAATCCAGTAAGGTGTCCGCGGTAAGGATGTCCTTTGTGACTTTAGTTGTGTTGGGCTGCGCGTAGGAATCATTTATCTTTCCTGGCTTGATGGTCGTGACCAGCGCGATACCCAACATCACAGCGCAAATCGTAGTTGTCATATAGTAGATGATCGCCCGAAGACCAACCCTGGGAAAGAGATACAGTTAATTAAAGTTTACAACTCCATTAGCTTTATATTATACTTGCAGTTGATAAACAGCATAATAATTTGAAACCCTCACTTTCGCGTGGGTATGTGAGTTCTAATCTAGGCATCTTTAATTTTTCAAAATTACACTTACACCGCCGCACTTGGGTTCCCTGAGTCGAAAATGACATAAGTGACTAAAGCAGCATATAAAACCAAAACTCAAAAGCAAACAAAAAATTTATTTGTTTAGGTATTATAACAGGGCAATATATACATAGATGCAAAGCCGATGTCTTTTATTTACGAACGACTTAGCGCTCAGACGAACGGAATTAGTATCACGACGAGCTTAGCTTTTGTTCCAAATACAAGATGCTCGAACACTTTAAATGTCACATTATGCGTTATTCTATTATCTATGATATTATATACTTCAAAAATTTGCACTGTATTGTAGAAACGCGGGAATTCTATATATCTTAGGTACCTTTTGAAATCCAGGCTGTTTTTGAAATGGAGGCAAATGGCCTTATATGCGCGTCAACGTGTATAAACGAAATTTAAAGATTGAGTGAATAGATTGAATCTATTCTTTATAAAATAAATACTAAAAGATTAAAACCTGCCTAAAAAAAACAAAATAAGTTAAGGAGAAATATTGAACAATTAGAAGAAAGGAATGGAAAATTAAATTATTATTGGACATTAATAAATTATATTTTTTTATTTCAATCTAAAAAACAAAAGTATATTTTATAAAATTTTACGTTTACCCAGATATGTGAATCAAACAAAGACAAATATTGTTGATCAAAAACATAATTTTGACTCATAAGTTTATGACTTTTCACTTAATTAAGAAAAATAATATGCAGTGACTATGTTAAATTAGTGTTTTACAATAAATTAATATAATTTTTTGACACCACAGTACTTATAATTTTACACGTACCTGCCGGAGAGACTCAGATCGAGGGAACCAATAGAGGACACGATCGATGACACCAACAGCGGCACTATTAGAGACTTGAGCATTCTTAGGAACAGTTCTCCGGGATATTGGAAGTACATGACGTCACGCCTCGACCATTCATAGCCGGATTTTCTTAACCCGTAGCCTAACAATGTCCCCGCAACTACCCCTATGATTGTGAAGATTGTCAGCAGGTTCTCCCGAAGGAAACCGATGCACGCGTTCCTTCGTAACTGGAGCGGCATCTTATCAGCTCCGATGTCTGTTAAAGAAAATGTATGTGAGGAATACATATATAGATTTATTTCAAAAACTCAATGGAGAATATTTGCACAACGGTATGGGAAACAATCGTGGTACAATTTTGCAGACGTGCTGCTTTTTAAATCGAATATAATTTACCGTGAACCGATCATTGAATTATTATTTTCATGAAATTAATGACATGACCATTACTACTGACATGACATTATATTACTTTACTATTGACTATTGATAACACTTAAATTAATTAGTGCTCATTACTGTTAATATTATTGAATATTTAAATTGTGCTTAATGCTGAATATTTGAATTAGGGGTTTGCTAACTGAATTAACCATATTTAGATTTATTGTAGTATAAATTTAAACGTAATTAGGCACACTAACGAATTGGGGATACATGTAATGTTAGTTTTTAGCCTATGAATTAAACAAAGAAATAAAAAAAATTGCACTTTATTTCATTCAAAAAGGGGTTGTAGTTTATGAAATGTAGCCAGCTATATGTTGTTTTTAAAAGATGTGCAGAGGAGTTTCTTGCGCAGTTGCTTCTGAACGATAAAAAAACCAACAACAACCTTTCCGAAGCGGGAGTAGAAGCAAAAATGACGTAAACTTAATACTGGCAACGTTCCATTAATCGACCTAAGAAAGGTACACCTTAAAAGCGGAATAGACAAGTGGCAACTAATAACATAGTTTAATTAAAATTGATAGGTAACAATAATAGGGAGTAAACAAAAGGGAAAATATTATATATACAGTGAAGTATCAGGATTGAAAAAACGATAAAATAGTGCCACAAAGATTTTAACACTGTAAGAAAACACGCACTCCGATACAGTCGCAGCCGCACACTCGTTGAACGCAGGTACTTCGCTGGTAGAGAGAAATCCGCTTCCGTATTCTAAAACTGAATGACCTGCGGGCGGTCTTGCTCTCTATTTGTTTCGTTTTTTCGGATTTTCCAGAAAATCTTTGATATATAGATAGAATTATTCTAAAAAATCGTACAGGTCACTATTTACAACGTTTCAATGCTTTAAGACCACCGAGCAGACGTCTGACGGTACGTTATTATTGCAACCTATCAGTATTCATAAAAGGAGGGTCGCCAATAGATAGCTATAGAGACTGTGAACTGATTCTTGAAGGACACTAGCTCTTAGAAATCAAGTTAATTTATTTTGAAAAAATAATGAGCGTTGAATACTTTTGATGTTTATTTAATTTATTCAAAGTTTATTACATCTATGCTAAAAGGGATCTCTACCAGACATTATTGGTCTAAGTTCTTATTATTAAAAAACCTTGAAACCTGGATAAAACACCATGTTTCAGCGATTATTATTACGTGAATTATTCTTTAAATATTCAATTATGCAGTAAAATCTTCAATATAAGTAGGCATTTGTTTTCGAACACCATGAAAAGATTTTGGTACTCTTTGAGCTTTTCAACAGAGTCCTTGGTCCTGTGTTCTCTTGGGCTTAATCTTTGTAGAGTTATATTCATGTATTATAAGTGTCGTCCACAGGTACAGAAGCCTTTATCCATCTTTTGAAAGAGAGGTTAGTGAAAACCGAGATGATTCGTCTTTATGAATAGCTATAGAAATACCGTGATTCTATGAGAAACGTGAATCGAGTTTTATTCTTTGAGAAATAATTATATTTTATTAAAAATAAAATTAAATCAACATATGTGTAATTAAAAACATTGACACTTCTTATTTTTTTATCACATTGCTATTAATTAAATTAATAAATATAATAATAAAAAATAAGCTAGTAAAAATTTACTTACAGCTTTCACCCCTTACAATCAATCTCATTGTACAGCAATACGCAAATTTCAACATTTTTGAAACGTGCACATCTAGATTAGGACGAATCAAACTATGTAAAGTAAATGTATATAAGGTGTTTACCAAGCCGGCAAAAGTTATTAGCCAATAGCAATTTTAAATAACTACTTAGGTTATACATTCATTTGTAAAAATACACTTGACGAAATAAGCTGTCGCAGCTTCGCTTCCTACTTAAGCGTGAAAATCTAACATCTAAACTAAGGCTGATTCTACTTTGAAGTTATTATAATGATGTGATCGATGGCATTTAAATAGTGATACAAATTTATCAGAATTTCTTTTTTATGTTAATAGCCGACAAACGAGCAGACGAGCCACCTGATGGTAAGTGGTCACCGTCGCCCATGGACATCAGCAAAACCACTGATGCGTTGTCGGCCAGGAAATGAGAAGAAGGTAAGAAAGATAGAACTGGCTCTCAAGCCAAATATTCAATGAAATATATGGTTACGGGAATTTTTGATAATTACTTCCAATACAATGTCAGAAAACAGCTCATTAAGTGCCTACCAGAATAACTTGTTTTTATGATTCGATCTTAATGACTGATTTTATTATTTTATGAATCTATCGTAGTTCGTTTCACTGACATGTGCCAAGCATTTTCCAACCCACGCGGGCACCACGGTGGGTCAGGGTTAATAAGATGATTTTGTGCCAATGACAATCCATTCGACCAATTACTACAATATACCTTCAATACATGCACTCAATTATTTAATTTGAAACTATTTTATTTATAAAACAATTCAGAAGTTCAGTGTACAAAAATAGTGCAGCATTTTTCCAAACAACTTCACGAAGTATTTAATACATCGTCAAAGACTCTAATTTGTTGCCATGTGCACAAGTACAACACGAACTAGTTGACAAGTTCAAAACCGGAATAAATAGAAAGTCTGAACTTATTTTAGAGCTAAAGTTGAAACATCTTCGTTACAGGGGCTCGAATCGGTGGTTTGAAAAGTTTGACCAACAATTACCTATACTCAGAATCAAATTATGATAATCACATTAATAAACAAATCCATTATAACTCAGTTCTTAACAGTAAAACAGCAATCTTGATCAAGATCGAAAAATTTATTTATTATTGATACATAACATATTATATTAAATTACATGACGCGTAATTTTAACAAATACATTACCTATTACTTCTAGCTAGTTCCGCTTCTAGCTTCAAACCTATCCGACGTTGTTTGCGGATTTCGCGAACGCGTCGTTGACGCGGCCAGCTCGGATACGCCCGAAATTATAGTCTATATCCAACACAAGTGAGATGAATTCGATTGAACTAAGATCCCGGCAAACAGTTATTCTAGTACAATGTATTCAGATATGCCAGTAAACGTATTCAGGCATATTGAGATCGAGAAAAGTTTCAAGATGCCCCTTGCATCACAGAAAAAGTTCATGAGGTTTTAGTGAGAGTCAGCTGTGAGCGTGTGTTAATGCATTTGAGTACGCATATATGCCTGGACTCATTTCGTAACACTAAAAATATTTAGGAACATGCTCGTAGATGTGATTTACGCGTTGCAAATTTATTGGCTTCTAAAACCATAACGAATCCACATCTTGCCACTGGCAGCAATTGTTCCATAGATAATTACATTTCACACACAATAAAGAACAAAGCATAACAATGTGATTGTACAGTTTATTTAAACTTTATAATTCAAAATAATATTTTTTATTCATAAATTTATCCTAATTTAATAAATACAGATAATAAACGCTAAAGTAATAAGAATATAACATTTACCTAGGAAATTATACATGCACACTATAGCCACCTAAGTAAAAAATAAAGAGAATTAATAATAAATAAAAAGTTGTTGAAAAAAAAAATGCAATTTCTAGAGGTTTTAGAACTGGAACTTAGGAACCAGGCCAGATAAATCGCAATGTATTGTGTATTTATACCTCATATTCATTAAATAATTTTTATTTATTATTATTTTATTATTAAATAAGATAAACAATACGTTTGCAATCCATTCAAAATAACTGCTGCTTTCAGTGCAATTCACGGGTGAGTTGTTGAAAATTAAAAGGTCTTGATTGTTTTTAATGATTGACTAGCTCTAGACCAGCGATGCTATGGATCTCCGTAAACGTAACCGAAACTATCGGATATATGAAATAAAAATATATCCGAAACCGTAACCGAATCCGATAAAAATGTTTCGGATAATTTCGGATAGAGGCAGAGTCTAAATAAAGCGCGTTATGACTGGTTTACGCCGACCGAGCCGATACATTAGCCCCGTCTTTGTCATTTTAGACAATTTTTACTATTTAATTTGTTTTTTCTGTGATTATAATACCACATAATACCTAGAAACAAAGTCAAACTTTGCAAAAACATTATATATTTTTTCGAAATCAAAAATTATCTGATATCCGTAACTGAAAATATCCAAAACAATCGGATAATCAGAAATAATTTCATATTCATAACCGTAAGCGAAACCGGTAAAATATTATTCATATATCCAAATCTGGATCCGAAATTTCATCTCTATCATCTCTACTCTAGACCAGTTGAGACTAATAGAATCTCATGAAATATGACCTTCTAATTATTCTCAGTTATTAATAATATTTTTGTAATAGTATTTCACCTGGCTAATAATATTTATGTACGACATTCGGCTGCCCGCCCTTTCGTATATGTTATGGAAGAACTATCAACAAAGTCCAATGATAATGTATCGATAAAATAAATAATAATTTTATAACAAATAAACTTAAAAAGCAAGATCTAATTTTATTTTCTAATGTTAAAAATAAAGTTCAATTAAAATAAAATAATAAAAAAGCGTACCTATATAACGAGGCATTCGTGAAGTACCCAAAATGCCGGCAGGATTTTCTCGCTGTATAGCAATGGTTATACGCTGAGCGAGAAAGCTTTTAACTCTAGGATTGCATAATACATCTTATCTTTCAGATAATCAGCGAAAATGTACATTTTTGATATGCACAAATAAAAAACAATTTTATTAACAAATCATTGTATTCAATAGTTCTGTTTTTATCGTTAGCTCTGTACAATCTTGAGAATCGAATGATTTGTTGAGATGCAATCCAACTGTTTATACTGGCATGGAATCCATTGGAGGATGTGAAAACTGACGACACATAAAAAAAAGCACCTTCAATATTTCGTATCATGTTACTTATCTAATTCCTGGAGTATAAGTTTGTAAGGCGAATAAAAACTTTATTCTTTAAATTTGAAGAGAGAAATTCTAACGTAGATTAATAACATTGACAAAAGTGACAATTTTATGTGACTTTTTAGTCAGGGGCTTATTACTTCTAAAGGAATAGTAAAGTCGAATTCAAACTGCAATTATAACGCATTCCGTGAATAATGACGTAGCGAATCGACAACTAAGTTGTACGCCATACTAGTATCATGACCATGGTATTTTAAGCGTCTATGCATATTGGATATATAAATTGTTTCTTAATAGTAAAAGTTTGGGTTTTTTCAGAGCTTCAGTAACATGATTTTCATTTACAAAAAAACTCATATGATTATACATTTACATGACTTGTCAAACAGCAATCTATCAGTAAAATGACACATATTATTATTCTCCTTCGAAATTCCATAAATCCATTAATGGTTTGTAAAATAAAATTGATAAACCTTATTCACTATTCACTATAAACATTGTTTGACTTAATAATTGGACTGTAATTATTCCTTATCAATTGCTTATTTACAAGTTATTGTATATTCTACTAAATATCGTTCACCCTATAATATTAAGATTTTCCGATAACAATGTTGAATACAAAGTTTTATAATAACAAGATTGTATTAGTCTCGGACTTACTAGTAATATTACACCAAAATTTATATGAGTAATTACTTGTTAATGTAAAATAGATTTATCTAAAAGGGTTATTAAATATATGTTTAGAAAAAGTTTTCCTTTTATTAAAGATTATCATTAGATGTCATAAAAGAAAAGGAGGAAAAATAAGATAGTTCGCATCTTAAATTATATTAAATATGCTAATTATTAAAAGAGGTATTTCAGGATATAAAACTAAGTACTCAGAATTATAAGAGTGTTTCCAGGAGCTGGTCTTTTATAATAATTATAGTGCTAACACTATTTTCCTATTTTTACTTCTCACCATCCAAACTAATGGAACAAAAGTTAATTTAATGCTATAACCAGACAATCTTCAGGCTGTACATAAAAGCAAAGATATTGTATCAAAAGATAAAGTACTTTTAGATAAAATTCAAACAAGAATAAATTATACCTTATTCAACGATTTCAAAAATTTGAAATAGCCGATAAGATCTGACGAACTTAATCAAATAAATATGCAATTTATCGATAATGTTTTTGTAGCAATCATTTTATTTCAATAGCCAACAATTGAACAGTCGAGCCACCTGATGGTACTGGGTCATCGCCATACACGTGCATTCACATAATTATCTCGATTATGACGACGATAGCAACTTGTTCCCAGCCAAGATGGAAGCGGGGAACCCGAAACACGTGTTAAATATAACACGATTAAGTTTGGCAATCGCCAAATTTTATTGAATTGTTAAGTACTTGGTAATCACGACCTCAATTCAGGAAAGCCGACCGGGCATAGCTTGACGCAGCATTGGCATCCCTCTCCTGGTGGAAAGGACTGAAAGGAAAGTCAGCGGGACCGCGCTAAGTACACGTTGCCGTAGTCGCAGGCGCCCGCCGGACTTTCCACAAGCGGGATCCCCCCGGTGAGGTTTCGTCGCGCAGCGGCAAGAAGAAGGTTACCACCACCTGAGTTACGGCGGCCAACTGATGGACCGCTCTCCCCCCAGGGAGGGAATGCCACCGGGGCGAAGGGTTGTTGTCTGGGAGCTGTTCGCTCCCCGGTACCGCCCTGTCGACCCGCATGCAATTGGCGGGTATTGGAAGGCGCGGGCGAGTCCGCACCTATGGAAGACATCCGCGACCCGGTAGAAACGCGATGCACCACAACCGAAAGCGGCGAGGAGGAACCAAATACACCCTCAACTTCACTGAAAATTACCGGAAGCGGCACAAGGCTGGCAAGCGGCGGCACAAAACTGACCAAAGGCGGCGCAGTTTTTGAAACTGGACATGGAAAGCCCGAGATTATTTTTGTACAGAGTACCGACATTAAACCCAAAGGAAGGGAAGGGAGTCATTTCCCCCCGGTGGAGGATGTTTTTAAGAGGATCCTCGGGGACAACGATGAACATCCTGAGGGCGGCTCCGAGGAGGGAGCTCCAAGGAGGGAGCTGCGTGGAGGGAGCCCAAGTACCCCTTACTGTCGTCGGAAATACCGCCACCGTCTGCTAGAGAGATAAAGACGCGAAGACCACTGTCGTCCCTGGCGGAAGAGGTACCGGTTAAGATCCAGGTGATCGCGGGGAGTTCATCTTTGGACTACGAGGACTCCTTTGAGGAGTGTCCAGAGGAACAAGCGGAGGCGCAAAAGAGAACGAACGACACAGCAGTTGCAGGGGTTTCTGCCATCTCGCGGTCGCGGTCATCGTCACCACTCGCCTCATCGCCTCCCATCCTACCTGCTACACCGGTGGTAGGTAAGTACAGTAGCTTAAGAATAACAACAAAATCTCGATATTATAGATAGCCCACTAGTAGCACCTACTACCATTACCGCGGCGAAACCGGAGTCGGTCTCCTTAGGGCCTTAGGGTCTTAGATCCTGCTCAGGCACAACAGGGCCCAAGTACTTCAGCGGCAACGGCTGCACCCTCTGGCGCGACCAACGCCCCTCATAATTCCCATACCCCCGCGGGAGCGTCTCCCTCGCCTCCCGAACTGGACGCGCCACTTCGCCGCATGACACGACCGTATAGGCCGCGCGCCGAATGCGCGTTCGTTCGAAAGAGGGGTGAAGTTTATTCCCGACAGTGCGGAGGAGTTTAAGGTCGCCCAGGCTTACCTGACGGAATTCTCTACTAAGGATCCGGATGTGTCGTGGTGGGTGTTACACACCCCAAAAATAGAGTTTCACTAAAGTGGCCATTTCAGGATTCCCACATGACAACGATCCGGAACTTATCACGGAGGCCCTGAAGGACCTGGACTTCTCGGCTCGATTCGCCAAATACTTTCCGGGTAAGAGGGGACCCGCCGGTTGCGTGTTCCATGTACAGCCGCCTGAACGCAGTCGATGAGCTGCTGTATATGCCGGGGGTGGTTGTCCGGGCATGGACAATAGGCAAGGTGCTGGCTCAATGCCATCGTTGCCAAAAGTTTGGACATGCCTCGATCAACTATCACCCGTTACCAAGTGTGCGAACTGCTCAGGACCAAACGCAGTTAATGACTAGCGATATGTCCTGGAAAGATGGAGTCTATGGAGTCCTGAGAAAGATCACACGCCTCAGGGGGTTCACCTTGAAACACCCTATATCCGATTTGCCAACTAGGAAGCTCCCCACGGCGCTCAGATCACGACGGGCACCGAATCCACGGCCATGGTGGAGGAGTACGTCGCCACCAAGGGCGCGTCATTGATGACACCAGCCAACTTACCCCGCGCCGCTCCGGCTGCTGCTGAGCCGGTGATAGGTGGACAAGGGAGGCAGGAACAAATGGACCTGGCGGGCCCAATACCTGCCTCAATTATCGAGTCCTCGCTCGCTTGTCAACCCCTACAAGCCCTGGGGATCGATACGCCCGCGGACAAGTTGGTGGCCACTTTAGCGACTATTAGCGAATCCCTCGCGGCGTACCCCGAGCTTGTATGGACAAGAAGAGGACAATAATAATAAGTGGGGCTGTCGCGGATCTTTTCGGGTTCCAGTATGACAGCACAACTTAGACTGCTGAACTGGAACCCGGGAGGCTTGTCCGGCAGGATCAGCGAATTGCGCACGCTCGTCTCGGGGCAAGACATCCATGTCGTACTTCTTGGCGAGACGAAACTGCAGCTAGGCCAGAAGGTCCGTCTCCCCAATTACCACGCATACCGTCGTACGACTACATCCGCTCCAACAGGGTGGAGGAGCACGTCGCCGATGCGGACTTAAAATTGTATGCCACCTATCGACCGCCGGGTCATCTTTTCAAACCGACGGACAACCACCCCATTTTTCGGGATGGTCCGACCCTCATTGCTGGCGATCTCAACGCTAAGCACATAGTTTGGGGATCTAGGATTGTCATCGCTGCGGGTTGTAAGCTCTATGCCGACGCTGGGGGGCACGGGTATGAGTTGATTGGGCCAGATGCCCCCACCCACGTCCCCACGTGTGGATGTCCTGGACATAGTTCTCCACAAGGATCTGCGTGTCCGGTCCATGTGGATATGTCGTATGACCTGGACACACAGCATCTCCCCATATTGGTCAAGTATGGCCTGGGGGCAGAATGCGTTTTAATACCTTGAGTGCGCCGCAGGACGAATTAGGAGTGTTTTCAGCGACGTCTAGAAGCGGTAAAATACTATCTGCCGTTCAACACGCCCAAGGGGTTGGAAGCCGCCGCCCAAGTGTTTACCACCGCAGTGCAATCTGCACAGAAGTCTGTTACCACCCAGAGCCGGGTAGAGCCAAAACGTACTGAGACGCTTCCCGTCTGCCTGCGAAACATGATTCTTGAAAAACGTCGTCTGCGCAAACACTGGGCGCAAACCCGTTGTCTCTAGGTCCAGCGAGACCTAAATGCGCTGGCCGAGAGGTAGTCTGGCGAGATGAGGGAGTACCGAGGAGCCAATTGGAAGACTCGTATCAACCAGACTGTCGAATCGGCTACCTTAATCCACCATCTCGCCAGGCAGCTATCCCGAGTCAAGGTGCCAGTCTGTCCGTTCATCAATCGGGCGGATGAACGGGTATACTCCGCGCAGGACAGAGCGGAGATTTTTGGGGAGTACTTGGAGGGAGTGTTCATACCCCACCCCGCCGCGCCTGCCGTCCGTGTGCACCACGAGTACGACGGGAAGAGCGTACAGGACTTCATCAATGGCCCGACACCGTCACTCGGATGTGCGATTTATCGCCCCCTCTGAGATTCGGAAGGTGGCCTTGCGACTACCAAAGCGCAAGGCTCCAGGCATTGATGGAGTTACCATCCTGGCGTTAGGTATGCCGCCCAGAGAAGCCGTGGTCGCTTTGACCCAGCTCTTTAATGGTATTCTCCGCACGGGCCACTTCCCGAACATCTGGAAGTTACGGAATGTCGTAGTTCTCCCAAAGCCGGGTAAAAATCGTCGATACCCGGCCAACTACCGCCCCATCACGCTGCTTCCAATACTGGCGAAGCTCTTCGAGCGGCTGGTACTGAGCCTACTTGATGGGTGGTAGTTCGTAGTGTCGGTTGAGAACGCGACCTGAGACCCTCGCCCAATATGTGCGGGTGTACCACAGGGGAGCTGGCTGTCGCCAGCGCTATACACGTTGTACACCAACGACATCCCAACTCTTGAGGGACATCTCCAAGAGTTTGATATTAAGTGATACAAATATATACCTATATATATTTATATATACCTATACGTATTTGTGGTATAATATACGTTAAATATTTGTTATTAAAATATTCGTGCTACGTTTTAAATTTATACGACAAGTTAGTTTACAATTTTTCACTACAATACAGTACAATATAAATCTTCAAGTAATATTATTGTAGACAAATAAAATACAATAGTTAAATAAGAATTTCCAACAAGATAACTAAAGTTCTAAAACAACACTGTGTCTCATTAATTGCATACATTAGTCGTGTTTGCGATCATTCAAAAGGACAGTAACATGCGAAGGTACACTGAGAATTAGTTAAAATTATTTATCTCGCCAGTGACTCACTGGTCCCATGTTGATTATTTCTCAGAGCAATTACTCTCTGATTGGTGTTGTCACGTTAAAATTAGGGCACCAGTTAGTAGAGCTCGGTTACAAAATCGTAACTGCAACAAGGAAAATTCAGCTTAAAATTTAATGGTTTTATTGAATAAATTCCCTCCTCTAATCGGAACTACATACGTCGAAGTATTGTCGATATGGTATTTAAATTGCGGAATGGTGGAATACTATGAATGGCAAGGGAGTCAATCTTTTTTGGTTGATTATAATAATTGTATCTAATTAAAAACCTCCAATTATTCTATTAATTTGCACAGGCACCCTAAATCTCCAATTATTTTATCAAACCGCAAAATATGGCAATCCTTTCCACGCGTCGAAGACAGACGAGGTCTGCAGCTGCTAAGAGCTGAAAGTTCAAGTGTTTGTATACAAACGTTGTTAAAAATTTGAGATTTATAGAAACGCTTTTGTATGTGCTGCAAGTAACATTACATCGATTCAGTTAAAATTGGAACGCAACCAAAGTATATTGGACTTAAAACGTGGACGCCATAAATTATTGTCACATAAAATTGCAACGAACCGTATTTGTATAACTATAAAAAATAAATTTTGAATTTTTAACGTTACTTAGACGAATAACTGTGGCGTTTAGAATCGAAAAAGTTTAAAGTAGTAACTAAAACTAATAATTAATTTCATTCATCTGGTTTTTATTACTCGTAATTTCCAGTATGTTGGTCCTGATGATATTTTGTTTGCAAATTCAACAGAGACAAAGCCAACAAATGCAAGCAACTTCAATATAAATAAATCGACTTAGTTATTACTACGATTTGAAAAAACATTACATGTAAATGTGATTTGAAAAATACAGTTTTGTTTTTTCCTAGCAAAGAAGGACAATAAACCAATTGGTATTTTTGGTTGATTATAATGTAAAGTGAAATGTAAGCAGATAAGCTTAGTAGTTATTGTAACGCTATACATATATGTACTATTGACTTATAACTCTCTTTATTTGAATAGTATAAACTGCAAAAAATCTTAACAACAGCGCGTACACTACACGTTCTTGCCTTTTTTTGAAATTCCTCTTGCTCGTATATGGCTTAGTCTCTCCCATTTCCGACGATTACGGACAATTTTTTCTATTACATTTGTTGTCATCTTGTGGAATGCACAATCTAACGTTCAAGCAGTTAAGACCTCTGTGGCTATCACAGTTTAACAACGTAAAGACTAAGTTTCATCAACACTCATATAGTATAGCTATCTCTGAATCTGGATATTACAAAAAATGCAGTGTGAATTACGTCTAGTTTTAGATGTTGGGTTACACTGAATACGTGTTCTGAAATAGCTTTTACACTCGTTTAAGGTTTGTTTAATGCGTAAAATCAACAAATATGTCTGCCAAAACTAGTGACGCGCTCTCAGTACGTCTCATTCAGTACGTTGCCGTAATTTTGTCTCAACAAGAGGTATCCCTCCTGGCCTATTCGCGCCCCTCCGACCGGGACAGTAACGCCGCAAAGCGATAGCCACACACACTTCCTACGCTGGTGTACCTGCCAGGCATATTGCGGTGCGTGTGAGCGAGGGGACCGCGCAGATCGCGATACTACTAAATAAAGATTTCCGCAGCAACATCCGCGAGGGGCCGGCTCCCACGTGCGCGAATGCAGTGCCAGTGTCCCCAGACATGTATTGCGCGTTGCCAGGTGTACACATATTCCAACTTCAGGAGTCTGAGGACATCTTGATCGAGATCCTTAAATGCCTTTGTCTAACTGGATATAAGATCCTTTTGTCAATGAGCTTTACTGTCTTCTTTTATACATAAATAACTTTAGGCAGTCAATATTAATCGCAGTGAGTAAATATTCACTTACTTTTTAAGTCTTTTCTTCTTTTAATAGTAAATCTTCATAGTAAAAACTATTTTATTATATCTAATAAACTACAAAAATGCATATGTAATATTGAGAATATATAAAACTTCTAGAATGAGGTAAAAATGTTTTACTAATGAAAATATTATTTACGACCTGTTAGATTATTAATAATATTACAACATTTTATTTAATGAAATTATTACTTTATTATTAAAATGATTGTACAAGGATCATAAATTGGCAGGATGTGACGAGTGCAATAACACTTACAATTCCAACCACACCACAATAATACATAAGTTACATAAATTACTTTTTAATTTAAAATCTTCGACAATTTTAAAATTACTCATAATTTGTTTGTTTGAATACAAAAAAGAGACTTAATTTAATCCATGTATATATAGTTTTGAGGAAAGTCATGACTTAACTTAAAAACTTTCTTTTTCAACCTTAATTGAATCACAAAATTAAATACTTCCAATTTTGTTGTTAAAGTACCTATCTGTGAACAGGTTTATAAATTTTAGGATGTTTTTATGAAGAAGATCTCAAAAAAATTAACATCACGGAATTCTAATTTCTGATTAAAATTAAACGAGATGTTTTAGTTTTTGGTTAAAACGAGCCCAATCAACGTAAGGTATGAAAAAAATTTAAAAATCCATGAAATTTAGAAATATAATTAAATTTTAAAAATTTGTTTAAATTAGCAATGGAATAGTATATAAATCTTAAATACCAATATGCTAGTGATTCGAATGTCGCTCTCTTACACGGCGGAACCGATCATGAATTGTCAACCCGCTCTTAAGATCAGTGTGGTGAACTATGACAACCCTGACTTTAACGCTTATATTAAAAAAGGAGATTGCAACTTGTTATGTCATATTTGATCTTATTGCTATTTCGAAATACATACCCGACCTCTCTTTACTCTCTCCTCTGGCTACGCGCAATTCTTTCCCACTTAAACACCCTCGTCATGTTCCAATGCATGTGGGAAGCTTCAGGATCTCATATGAACGTCTCATTTATGATGGTATGTTAATCATTGGTTTAAACTTAAAATTAAAAAAATAAGTTTAAGCTTTAAATTTACCAAAACAAACAATTAGTCCAATTTGAATATAAATCACTTTTGTAACTTATATTCATATTTTTTTCTACAACCCACGAATCGAAGTATATTAACATTGGTAATTAATATTTAAAAAAAATAGAATTTCGCGAATTCCTTCTTGACAAATAAGTACTCTTTTATATCCCACTTTTTATGTTTAAATATATAAGCGTAGCGATAACGTAAATAAAATTTAATTCATTACAAAAAGTGATATGTTGTTCAATACTGGAGCAGGCATATTTTATTTGTGGGAAAAACTGACAAAATCTTCTATATTATTTATATGGCACTGGCGTATGCTATCAAACGAATGAATGGAAGATGACAAGAGCGGGAAGTTGCGCAGTTGCTCATAATCCCCAAAGTAGGTCGGACTTATCCCCGCTTGTTTACCAGCAATGTAGAACAAGTGGGGATAAAGCCTCGAGTACGGCAACAAGTCTTGACGTCCACTTCGCTGATGTCTCGTATTTTATACACGGAATAAGCGACAGAATCAATGTTACGAATATAACTACTGAAGTATACGAACATTCTTGTTAGTGTTTTATTTCGTTTTACGTGTATAAGTTATATAGCTACGTCTTCTATACTTACCCGAAATATTAGTAAAACTACAGTAAAACATGTCTGATATTTCGACCCCTTGTGTCTAATGTGATCGACAAATTTCAGCAACTTCCGCTGCAGTCGGTAGGTGACACCTATTAGCAAACATTATTTCAGCGTATTTGTTCTTCAAACATGTTAAGTCGTTGATGTCGTGTGTTATCGTTTGATAACAACTTCCAGAAGTTGAGTTGACCACTGCTTCTTGTTCCAATCACGGTTTATGACCTTAAATTATACCAATCTTCGTCGTTAATTTTTCATAAAACCCCTGAATTTTCCTATTTATATTTTTCACTTGGCATACCACTCTGGAATATTCGTCTTCTAAGCATTCTTCGTTTAAAATGAAAAATTAATTTCTTCATGAAAGAGTTGGAGACCCGTGTGTGAAAGAGGCTTCAGTTCTTTAGAATATTATACAAATAATTAATTGGCTTCAGTACTGTATCACGATCAATATTTTTGATAATATATTAAAGTAAATAACGTAAATAAGGACTCAACAGATTCAAGTAAAGACATCAACGCGCGTTCACGTGTATTTTGATTGGTATTGACGTTAACCCACGCCTTTCTTGGCAAGCTCATCTCCAATTAGGGAGAGCAGAAGCTATCAACAAATATAGCGTTATGAATATACTTTTTCAAATTCATGTTCAACATCTCTATCTCACTACCACAATTTCTGTTTCCGTACTTAAATGTTTGGCCGTATTGGGGCGGCCTAGAATACTTCCCCCAATCCCATGCTGGCAGAACAGGGTGTTGTAACAGGCGATAGAAGCCAGCCGGCTTGATGGGAAGGCTTTGCGTAAGGATTATATTATCAGTATTATTATTAAGTCATAATATTATTGGTGGTATTATCTTCCCGTAAAGCCTGCCTGGCTAGCTACCACCCTCCTGCTGGAGTCAGCTGCCAAATGACTCGTCGTGTTCTGGCTGGGGGCTTGAGAGCCACCAGTACTTTCTTTCGTCTCATTTCCTGGCCGACAACGCATCAGTCTTTGCTCTTGCTGATGTCCATGAGCGTCGGTGACCATTTACCATCAGGCGGCTCGTCTGCTCGTTTGCATTAAACTACAGCAGAGTAGAAAAACCGATAAGCGATATGAAAGCTTTTAGTGTGCATGGCCGATACAGACTTACGTAGATGAATAAATCTCTTTAAATTTTGGTTATATTGTTAGGAATTCAATAAAATCGTGTAAGAAATTACTGATAACTTAAGCTTATAAATATAAAAGACTGCTGAAACGCGTGCTTGGGCATATTTGCTTTTTAATCCTCATAGCGTAGACAAGTTTCTAATATTTTGGTTGTTATCAAATCGCTGTACAAATGTTGTATCAATTGAATAGTAAAATAATTGCAAAAGCACAATAATCCTGACTAAAATCAAAAAATATAAAATTTGCAGATTGTGCTTTGCCAGTAAATCCTAAAATGATACTGAAAACACACTTCGAATTCAATAAATATTTGACGTATAATTTTGCCTATGAATAAAATACATACGTAGCAAACGTCATTATAATTTTTCATAGCAATTTACATTTATTTTCTCGTAATGATACAATTGAATCTTGCACGGGAGCACCGGAATCAAATATGGCACGCACATCGAATGGTCACAGTAAGGTATCCGTAGGTATTTAAAATTTTGCTAATTCACACTTAACGATGGCACCGGATTAAGATCTTGAATCCTCGTATTATAAAAGAAGACTCCGAACCCGACAGCGGGACTGTTATGATATTATAATCATAAGTGAAATAGGTACACTAATTATGTATTAGTTATCCGTCAGCTAACTAGCTAGCTAAGGGTGGTAGCTACCACCCTGGCTAGCTAGCCAGGCAGATTTCACGAAAAGATAATAATACCAGTAACAATATTAATGACTTAATAATAATATTGATAACAGCATTAAGCGGGCTGGCTTCTGTAGCATTTTACTGTTCTGCCAGCATGGAATTGGGGACAGTATTCTAGGACGCCCAAATACCGACAAAAGACAACTCTTAAAAAATTGTATTTGAAAAAGATCTTGCTTGAATGCTTTCCGTGCAATAGGCTTCATTTCATTCATTCAACATTCATTCAACATTGAATCACAAAATATGTACATATTTTACTCTGTATATCAAAATGATGCAGTTGTAATCCTTGGTTCCAAAATCGGCGTTAATTAAAGAACATACATACAAGAACAATACATTGGTATTGACATTGTTCTTTTATTCTTTATTATAACCACTAGACATGGTATAAAAGACGGACTTGATGCTACCACCACCACCTTGTCACCATCAGTTCTACCAGACAACCTTTTGGCAAAGCAAATATCGATGTAGGTGTTATTCAAATTATATGTATAAATATTAATATAGCACGCAAGAGCAAGGGAGGGTCTTTACTTATTGAAGAAAGTTATTTTTAGGCCCTCCATTCACGCAAAGAAACAGGCAAGAAGCTAATGTATGTTAATGCATGCGCATTTATTCTAAGCACTTCGTCAAGTTCGGGTAAAATACGCAGAATGGATAAACCCAGCTCATGTTAACTTCAGCCAAGCAGAATTCTGTTCACTACCGCTGAGGCGTTGCTCAGAACATAATTTATAATTAGGTATTATGTGTAGGTTAGTGAAAATATATTAAAAACAAAGGAGAACATTTCGGTTAGTACGTGATACTGACTACGTTATTTAATCTGAAGTGGAAGATCTGAGATCAATGTATGTTGGTAGCATTGGCAGACTAGGGCAGAAAACGTACTGTCACAAACTGGACTTGCTTTGTTTTCAGGAATATGAACTGGAAAGAGAATCGATCGAAATCGATTCAAGTCTCAACTGGAATTTATCGAAGTTGTCGTCAAAATCAGCATTTAATACACAATAGTATAAAAAGGTATAGTCTAACAAAATCATTATATCTATACGAGAACAAACGAGGGTCCAAGAGAAACAATAAGAGTAAAAGCTCTCCTCCAGCTGGTTCGCAACAACATTGGCCAATACAAAGCATAGCAAATGCAATTTGCTCAACGAGCACTTCCGGCTGACGTCAAGGTAAAGCCGACGATCAAGTAGCGTGAATCGCGCTACTATAGTTTTATAGCAAACAGGAATAGTTAGAACATAATGCCATTCGAGTTTAACGCCCAAATCTTTGTATGTATTGGATACCTAACATCAAGAATTCGGTACCTCAAAAACGATTGAGGGACTAAGTTATTAGCCATCCTCACGTTTAGATGGATGCACCATATCTGTTTCAACTAGTTAGCCTCGTATCTGGACTAATTTTTTCAAAACACGTTGAATAAAATATAACTTTTTAAAGTAGGTTTATTCCATTTATTGGTGATGATTTTTTATGTGTCATGGTGTCTTTCGTATTTAACCAAAAAGTAGTGCTTGCTTCAATACAGAAAAAGATACTCATTTCCGAGACCCGTATAATTTAGTCATGTCAGTCTATCCGCAATTCACCGTCATATTAATTCAAACTTTTGGCACAAAATACACGAAATTTGGAGAATAATTTTTTATTTGAGTCAATAGTTGGCGAATTATACGCTTCTAAAATTGTGCAAAACTCGGAAAACACTTCCGATTAAAATTAATCACAAATGCATCCCATGTGTAATAACACATCCCGAGAATGTTGCCCAATCCAATTTTTTTCTATTGTTAAAATGCATCCTGTTAGATATACTCCGGCAACATTGTTCATACCTTTCACAGTGCGCGGTCCGACATGCATTTCGCTGTTTTCTCCAATCTCGACTTTAACATAATCGCGGTTCACTGCAATGCATCGAAAACTTGCCCTCGCAACCGAGGTCTGGTCTTCATACTTGATTTTATATAAAATTATAACTGCAAATGAATTTTAATCGTTTACGACGTTGACATTAGCCCTTTTTGCAAGAGCCTTGTGTGATATTGGTGATGGTTATTATAGTGAGTGACTAAGTACCTTAAGACCAATAAATTATTGATACAAATGAATAAAATATTAGCATTACAATAATTTATATATGCAAAAGAAGTGTGCAAAACAATAAATCACCTGACAATGGAACTGACTTACAGAGCCTTGATCAGAATAAACAATCACTTATAATGTTGTTTATAATAAATTTGCTTATAATTAATTTTCAAAGACATTACAAACAAGATCAATGCATTTTAGTATTCGAACAGAAGCCCCAATTATCCTCAGCGCAGAATTTTGGAAGACGTCAATATAAAAACGGGAAAATTTGAACATTGATTTTACTACTACTATTACTACGATGTATGAAGTCTATCAATCTGTATTTAGTCAGACTATCCCGACAAAAAATGTTTGTTCCTGTGTCATGGGTATCTGTGATATCTCATTTGTTTACGACCATGCCACTCGGAACACGATGATTCCTGGTTGAGAGGGCTGGATGGGGGGTGGGGGAGAGGGAATGCGAATAATGAGATTGGTAATGCATTTATTTATTTAATTTATTTATTCATGTTGTTAATCTGCCCGTTTGAGTTCACGTCCACAATCTCAAAGTATGCAAAAATGGGAAATGAAATATGAAACTAATCAGCGACAATCCGATTGCTGACGATCATATTTAGTTGTAATGTAGTATTTAGATACTTACATGTTTTTAAATGTAACATTTTGGTACTCGCATAGTTTGTAACTTTTATAATACTGCTTTGGTTAATTTCTTTTATAATTTCCTGTATCTTTTATCCCTTTATTCTGTAATTTCTTTAATTATTTTGTTATGTTTTGTTATTGTTGTCAAATATTTGGCAAATGTCTTAAATTATTGTCACCATGGTAACTTTTATTTTTAATATGTATAATTTTGTCCCCTTTTGTAATACAATTAATTAGGCTGCTGAGAAATTTTAAAAACATTAAAAAAAAAAAACAAAAAAAACCATTCCAGAAAATTCGACACATAAAAGGCGAGCTGGGACGAGACTAAGCAATCTCGTGGTTCAATCACGACATGGGATGTCTCGCGCCCATAGCCGGAAATCTTCTGTTACTGTCGACTCCGGGATCTATATGTCTCGTGCACCCTAACGCACACTCTAGTCAAGGAGGTCTTCGTGTGTTGAACACCAGAGGCACTGGCGTCTTGTAAACTCCAACACACGCTCCAGTCGCCGAGGTCTCCGTGCTCTGAACTCCGGAAATCCGATCGTCTCGTGCGCCCTAAGCGCACGTTCCTGTCTGCAAAGCCTCCGCGCGCTAGACGCCGGAGAAGCGACGGACACGACGGGCCTAGCTATAGGCCTTCCTACTTACAAGTGACTTTTACTTTCTTAAGTTATTCTCTCCTGTATAATATTTATTGTAACCGCCAGGAATACTTGAATACATTCTATCTTCCAAATTTCTAGATCTTTTTTCTAGATCGTTTCTTTTTATAAAACTTAATACATTATGCGTCTTTACTTTTTTTTGTCTTATCCTTTTATATTACCAAGTGAAGCACGTTTGAAATTATTAGCACCCACATTTATAGCAAAGGTAACGTCAAATTAACTACGAGCATTCGTTCAAATTCAAAATAGTTTGAACGTTATTTATTGTTTCTATTAACGATTCGAAATAGTACTTTAACGTCGAAGAAAAGAAAGAGTCAAAGAAACTTCTTAGCACATCTTTTAAATAATTTTGGTATTTAACTGAAAACCAGTGAATAAAATTTCGCAGTATACAGAATCAATAAGTTCGGCACTTATAATTGGTATTTATAAAAAATACTTTTAACCGTTTAGAAAAGTATTATTAATATTTGGAAAAATCAGATACATCACAAATACATATAGAAAACCCCTATCATAAATCCAAATTTGCGTAATCTGTCACTCTTCATTTACTACCAATAAAACTCCGACATTCTTCATATATAAATTAATATTTTAACAAAGTTCATAATCTACAACTTTGTTAATTTATATGTAAAACATATATAAGTAAAATATGTATGTAAAATAATTCAATCAACGATAAACAAATTAAGAAATTTCCTTTAAAGTAAAGCAACAAGTGTCAATAACATTATCAACGGTACTAAAACAAAAAGTGTACTAAATAAAATAGCACTCACCGAATCAAAAATAATGGAGAAATTAGCACGAATCACTAATTCGTTCGAACGCCAACCACTGCATAACTATCGCTTGTATATTTAGACCACCCGACACAAACGTATCGTTCGGCCGCCGAGCGTAGACTGAGGAGAGGTGACAAGCCACTCCGTCTGGACATCCTCTAATCCTGTAGCGGGTGTGTAGGAGAGGGGCAGAGGGGGAGCTGTGACGATTGATCTGCGATTTGGCTTCCGGCGGTGTTTCATGTCCTGAATGAAAGCCCTCCCAACGACCTACGGCTATGTTTGAGAAGGAACTATGTACTAGGGTCATACAATGCAAAATACACGGATGCATTCAAAATATGTTGAAATAGTTATTCTGACGCAGAGAAATGCATTTCCAAATTTTATCTTTTACTTAGAGAGGAATGCGAGATTCAGAATTATAAATTTCTCTAGCTAACTCTAATAGTCCAATTGATAACTTAGATTATTAGATCCAGTCTATAAAGGAAACAATTTACCGCACGAACGATTACAGCAATGTTTTAAATTGTATAACAATATCGGATGAGAAACTGGGTTAGATGCATTGATGCTTAAATCAAAGAAAAAAATGACATTCCTCACTTTGTAGAAACGTTCAGTTCGTTCATTAAGTATAATGTATAATAATATAGTAATAAGTAGTAAATAAACTAATTACTAATAATTTTATATTCATCTTGAATCAATATCTCACATTCGACTTTTATGTGTACACGTAAAAAATAGTCATAAACTCCCAATTTCGTATGCTCTAGACTAGACTAAGTGTCAATAACTTCAAAACGAATAATTTTTTCCATCTCCATCCAACCTTGCGCCTAAACCAAACTCCCCTGTTCAACAACGGACGAGAAAATGACGAACGGTCCTGCCTGTTGGAGGTCGCTGAGCTTTGTATCGCCCAGTTTAAAGTCGAGAGTACTTTCATGATGGTAGTGTACATTGCGCGAGTGGAAAACCACGGCTACTCAAAATTTGCCCATGAAATGTTTCATTCGTGTTTCGATCGCAGTTACATGCAGTTCTAGATGAGGTCAGTGCAAAGTGAATAGTAGTGATTATGATTCACTATTATATATATATATATATATATATATATTAAAAAATATCTACTCGAGCCGCGTATGGAAGTTAAAATATCAAACACTAAAATAAAGTAAAAAAAAAACAAAAGAAACATAACTATATAAAACTCATTCGCAGTCATTGTATTTGTCCCGTCAATCTTAACTTATGGATCAGAAAGGAAACTGATACAAATTTTGATAGATTAAATAATTGATTAATTGAATCATCTTGTATATACAATACTCAAGTGTTTCTCCTTCCAGGATATAGAATAATTTGATCTGCCATTTGAATCGAGGTAAAATCATTTGTGCGGCTCTATTGACAGAGCGTCTTTCTTAAACGAATCTTCCTGTCATTATTAACATAAAATCTAGATTTATGCGTGGTAGATATATAAAATAACGAAAATATAAATCTAAAATTATCGTAATCAAGATCTCCATCGTCTCCAGTAAATAAATTGTAATAATCCCCTAAATCACAATCATGATCTTGAAAATTTGTATGAATCTTTTCGTTTTGAATTCAAGATCGCATCCCCGTGTTTATACGCAATTTAGATAGCGCGTGTACTGAACTATCTCTCGCCTCGTCTCGTAATTTTAATTTCATTTCATCAATTTAGAATTTAGCATAGGTAGTACTTATAGGTTGACAATGATCGATTATAATGATTTCGAAATTCGATAATATTTTATAATCAATGTCCGAAAACTGCTTAGATTACAAGTAAGTGTTTTAGACATTAATATTAAATATTTATTAAAAATTAAAAAAAGCCACGTAAATTACAATTTCGTCGCCAACTAGATCTGAATCACATATATTGATATAGAAATCATCTTATAAGCCCCTATGTCTATGGGAATTCAACTGTATTAATTGGACTCCATCCTACTAAATCACCCTCGGCAGTCATTTGATCATAAGAATTATTAGATAATGTTGATTGGGAGTTTGGATAAGACAATGTCTTACCAGCATCATCCAAACCATTATATTACAATCTTTGTAACAACTTCACTGCAACGAACAAACATACAAACAGACACATTTTATTATAAGTACATATTGGTATAAATTAGTGGTATATATCATACACAGTGACACTTTTGTTTCAAATCATCATCAATTTTTTTTAGCATCTGCAAGTCAATATTCAAGGGCAGGACCAAAAATTATATAAAAAGCACGACAAATAATTATAAATAAAAATAAATAATAATAATAAATATAATATATACATTATTATACTTATTTGTGATTTAATTATTTTTTCACAGTAATAAGATTTATGTTACTAATAAAACTTATATTTAATGAAATTAAAACAATTAACAGTTATACCTACTAAAACTTTCAGTATTGAAATCTTCACATTTCCAAAACGATTTTGTGAATTTTTTGTCGGTTTAATTCCTAAATTGTCTACGAAGTTTATTAATGTTACGTAATTAAGTCTACGGAGTTCGTAGTAGTTGAGCTACGCAACTACTTTCGATCGTAGACGGATATCAAATTACTGTAGCTGGAGTACTGCTACGATGAAAAAAAAATCAAACGACTTTAGTCGAACTTATGTAATTGGACTTGTGAACTTGGAACATGCCGTTTATATACTGTAAAAATACAGATCTACTAAGTTATTATGCATTTGGAAAATACCTTACAAAACGAAGGGTTAAGCAATCAGTTGTCGGGTACCTTCGACACGCTATACGCCCTCCCATGCCGGCCTGAACGGCAACGCGAAGACGAAGAGGTAACACTCGCCTTCTTCCTTGACTGAATACATTCTATGCTTACATAATATACCAATATATATACAACACTAACAATATATATTGTTATGTGTCAGGATACACGGGTTCGTGAAACACTAATAAACAATCGAATGCCGACATCCGAATGACGTGTGGGGCAGCCCTGCCTGCTATTTACGTCGATTTCCGGGCCTCCCAGAAGTTTCTAACCCTATCGTGTCCATATCCTCGTAAAACAATAGCAAAATACATGATGCAGGTAATAAAGCAAATGTGTACGCGATATTCGCCTTTTTGCACAAGGCCTTAGGGCGACAGTCGCCAAGTGTGCTCAAGGTAGTACTTATAGATACCTGAATTTTTGGCCGCTATTATTTTCCGCCGAACCTTTGCGAGCTTTCATTTCAATATACAGTTGATTTCGACTTCTGTATTTCTTATTAAACAATAGGAACTTATTGCACAATGTAACAATAATGCAAAGTTTCCACAATCGTATTGTTTTATTTATCGTATTCGATATAGCCCTGTTAAAGTTTATTGGATGTTTTATTTGCTTTCACAAGCAATTATTCGATCAAAAAATAAAAACTTCAACATATATTTTACATAATCAAACATACTGTTACAGTATTCATCAATAACATTACATATTTTTACGTACTTCACGAATTTTTTATCGGTGGCGAAACAACACAAACCTTCCTTTGGCGGTAGCTAGCGCCGTACTGATATGATATGATAGGGTGATTTCGATGTTAGGGCGAATGAATACGACAGAACATAGTTGTTTGTACTTGTAACGTCTTTCAATTTTTTATTTTCGAGAAATGTTACTAGACCATATTAAAGCACTAGCCCGCATTTACCTACTTTCCACCATTATTACTTCTTTTATTTTGTGTGTAAATTTACGAATGAATTTCTTAAATAAGACTGTTTCCGATTACCTAACATGTGCCATTAAAATAATATAATATCTTATTTTTATGGTAATAATTTTAAATTAAAAGTAATTGTATGTAACTAAGCTGTAAGTAATGTACAAGCCAAAACTCTCAGAAATGTAAAGTTTGCCGTGTCCTATGAGGGTTATGTTGAAAGCAATTTAAGACATATATATTATATCAGTAATATAATACATGTATCTGCAAATAAACAAGAAACTTCTGGCAAAAATTTTATAAGAGACTGACAAACTCGGGTCAAGAAACCGCAAGGCATACAAACATCTCGAAATAATCCTGCAATAAAAGTCCTCAAGATTGCGAGCCTTCTGGGCCGCTTTCCCGGGCAAATGCTGGTGAGATTTGGCTTCGGGCTATTTTACTGGTACAATAGTCTAACTGCGATGACAAACAGAATCTTCTGAGATGATCCAATAGAGCCTAACGCTATGGAAGTACAGCTGCGATTGTAAGATATCCCGGAGCCTCTTCATGTGGGGCGAAAGACTGCCTGTTTCAATATAAAGATACCTCACATAACCTGCGGTAAACCATGAGTAGATGAGTTAGGCTAGCATTTGAAAAATGATTGGAACCATGATCAATTTACGTGCTATTTTTATAGCATGATAATTTATTTCACGTAACGCTATAATTTGTAGCTTTATGATATTAATATGCCTCAATATAAACGCTCTGTATTACCGTTCTAAAACAAATTGTCAGGTGGATTACATAACAGCCTCGTTCTAAATGGTTCCGGCGGGATCAGTACCTACAGACCGAACAATTAAAACAAATTATAACTACGACCTTACCGCCAGCCGCAAATATCGCAATTGTCACATCCGTATTACTTACTCAATTTAAATGAGTCGGATCTCGTTAAAATCGCTTAGTTAACTAATTTCCCTAAATGTGTGTGTATATTTGTGTGTTAGGAAAGTTTATATATATTCTGGGCTCTGTCTTTGTGGTAGCCCCGCCTGGTCAACTGGTCGAGATTAAGGTATTTACCGACGCACACCCAGCCCATAATCCTCCCACGAGACTATCGCATTATCGCTCATATTTTATCATACATACCAATAAAAATAAGAAATCGGAAAAATCCATTGCTTCGCTAATGACAATACGTATAATGTACTTTATATAGGCAATACAAACTGAAGAGAAAAATAAATAACTTGTACTTAAAGTCTAAATATAGAAATCTCTGAAGCGGATTTTGAAATTACTGAATAAACGAAGATCCACTATTCTGTTAGCATGTATCTCTTAACATAGATAATGTCATTTGGACCCTAGTATATTTATCTGACGATGAACGCTGAGTAGAAGTTTATTGTCTTCTTTTCTGAGACATAACAGTAAAGATGCTGAGATTCGACATCGGGAGAGCGCCGATCATCGGTGTTCCCATTCCATTACAATATGAACAAACTGAAGGCACGAGTGAACAGGCTTTTTCTAACTAAATACTCTTTACCATCTCAGGCTACATAGCCAATTACTATTAGGGTTGATTGTAGTCAAGCTATTGTAGTTGAGTTATAATGTGAAAAACACTAGGCAATCTTTTCGAGTTCGAGTTTTTTTTTTGTTAATTACCGATAAACCAGCAAACGAGCCACCTGATGGTAAGTGGACACCGTCGGCCATAGATATTAGTAAGACCAAAAGACATCAGTAAGACTGATACGTTGGCCGGGAAATCAAGATAAAGTAAGAAACAAAGTATTGGTTCTTAAGCCCCCAGCCAGAACACGATGAGTCGTTTGGCGGCTAACTCAAACAGGAGGATGGTAACTGACCAGGTATGCCTCACGAAAAGATAATAATACCAATAATAATATTAATGACTTATTAATAATACTTATAATATAATCCTTACGCGACGCCCTACCACCAAACAGGCTGGCTTCTGTTCACACTCCTCACACCTCTATAACAGTTAACAAAGCACCTACGATGTCAAGTTCAAAAATTGCAACGCATTACTGGATAGAGAGTACCTAAAGATCTTGTTTATTGCCGACGATATTAAAAGCTCAGTTCAATTCACTTGGAATCATCAAAGAGATAAGGAATTGCATAATGTACGAAGTCGATTTAATATTAAAAGAGTATGGTAATAAAGTATCATACTTACCACCGTGACTGAAATCATAGATTCATTTTAAATCATAATTATGTAGTCTATTAAAAAGACAACAAATTGCATAAAAAACGTTGATCAAGGCTCAAACAATATAATAAAATAAACCGACGAGCCATTTTCCAGTATAATGCAGACGAATGGAAAGTACAATGTGATCATTTCACGCACATATCTATCTAAATAATAAAATTTTAACGGATCGCTTATATACATGAAGGATATACACTCGTGGACAAAATTAGAGGAACGCAAAAAAAGGTTTAATATCTCGTGTTATAATTATCGTGCGTACTGGCCACATACATTAATATACTCTATGAAAATAAAAAAAGTTTTGAAATGTTCTTTTTTTCGAATTTCATTTGTTTGTCTGTCATTATTGCGTAATATTACGTTCTTTCGTACTGCGAAAAAATTTCCCAACTTTTGAATTTGAATGAAAATTTTGGTTTTGTTTAAATTTTTGCCTTGGCTTCCTTATTTATCGTGTAAAGTGTAAATTGTTACTGGTAATAAACTGAAAATGCCAGACCTAAACGCCACTCAAGTTGCCAGGGCTGTTACTTTAAATGAAACTGGGCACACCTACAAACATGTGGCGCAAACGTTACAAGTATCCAAATCTGTGGAACACCGAGTTGTCAAGAGGTATCGGCAGACCGGACGATATACGAGACTCGCAGGACAGGGTCGTAAACGGAAAACTGTGGCGAGAGATGACCGTTTCCTTGTTAACCGGGTGCTCAGAAACAGGACTTTAACTTCTTCTGAGGTAAGAACGGAGCTCCAAGAAGTTCGAGGGGTTACAGTAAGCACAAAAACTGTGAGAAGAAGACTGAAATCGGCCGGAATAAAATCACATGTGCCTGCCAGAGGCCCCCTTCTTACAACATGCCATCGAGTAGCTAGACTTAATTTTGCTCGCAATCACGAAAATTGGAATGACGAAGCTTGGAGTCAGGTTCTATTCACTGATGAATCCAGATTTTGCCTGAAACCAGATGATGGAAGGGTGAAAGTGTGGAGACGCTCGGGAGAGCGTTATGCTCAGTGCAACATCATTGGAAAAGAGGCATATGGTGGAGTGTCAGTTATGGTATGGGGAGGTATTTGTATGGGGGCACGTACGGAACTGCAAGTAATTGAAAATGGATCATTAACAGCAGTACGATATGTAACTGAGATTTTGGAACAAGTTGTAGTGCCATTTGCCCCTTTCATAGGAGACGGATTTGTTTTTATGCATGATAATGCACGACCCCATACTGCGGCCGTGGTTGTTGAATACCTTCGAGACCTTGAAATCAACACTATGGGGTGGCCAGCGCGCTCACCCGACTTAAACCCCATAGAGCATGTCTGGGACAAGCTTGGAAAACAAATAAAGAAAAGAATTCCTGTCCCCGCTAATTTGAGAGATCTCAAAAACGCGTTACAAGAAGAATGGACCGCCATCCCTCAAGATTTTATTGATAACTTGATTAGAAGTATGCCAAGAAGACTGGAAGCAGTTCGAAGAGCTAAAGGGGGCAACACTAAGTACTGATTACAGCCCACATTATGGCCTTTTTAAGCATTTATGAATAAAAAAAAATTTAATGTTAAGTGTAAAAATGTTTCTTTCCTGTAAATATTTCTTTTTTTCTGAATTTCAATTTCATTCTGAAAGCAAAATACAAATTACTATACTTAATTGTCACAAATTTCCATGATATTTTGTTTTACACGCACTTTTTTTTGCGTTCCTCTAATTTTGTCCATGAGTTTATATGAAAAAGACCATTATTAGTGACCATTATTAACGCATTTTTTTTTGGTTTTTTGTATGTTGATTGTTTCTGTTGTTAATATTTCTTCTTAAGTACTCCTTACACTTAGAAATTAAAAGGATTTAGGCATTTGAATACGAGCTCTCTCTGTCATTATGTGATTTTTTGTTTAAAATATATTTGCTCTCCTTTCTATAACAAATATATTATCTCTATAATGTATGATATAATTTCTTTGTTTAAATATGAAAACACTTATATAATTTTCATCAACGTAATGACAAAGGAACTCTATCACGAAACGTACTTCAATCTGTGAACCGTGATACCAATGATGTTTATGACTGTTTAAACCATGGGAATGACTTAGGCAAATCTAGTGATTTTACGAATGTCTAACGAAATTTTCATTATAACCTTGCACTCTGCTAAATCTGCTAATATTAAAATTATCTAGTGATATTTGTTTATAAAAACTCTGTTGATTTTTAATTACTAAGAAAAACACCTCTGACCCACCCACAATTATCACATGTAATTCTCACCTGTACTTATAACAAAATTCCTGATTTGTAATAAACATACCGTGGCCCATAATTGAAATCCGATATAATTTTTGACGAAATATGTAATGGTTCATCCCATTGATTTATAATACCTACTGTTATTTTGTTATAAATGGCTATCCAATCGTTTTTTAACTTACTATTTATATAATTATACTATTAGGGTTTAATCTTCAGAGTGCAATTTAACCACTTCAGAGTGCAAGGTAACTACAATGCATTTCTCACAAAGTAATTATATTTCATATAATTCCTACAGATTTACCAATATTAATGGAACATTTAATTTTATATATGTATAGATGGTATAAACCTGCAATCCAATTAATACATTGTAACTACTGACCTAACACTTTGAATATATGTATAACTAAACTGATCGTTAGGTATAAAACATCTTATAGTATTCGCAGAATATTTTTGGCAGATCACCACACCGCAATACACCTCTCATCAACTCTTGGTTTAATAAGTAAAATGGAGATACCTCATTTTTATTTCTAGGTGTGTCTGGTTTTAGTTTATATTGTGTGACTCGGTATTAAGGAACTATTCATGCATTAACTAATAATATTAACCTGTGTTGTTAAAAACAACCTTTGTTTTTCCATTAGAAGCTGTTTGAAACTATATCTACTTATCTCTTAATTTTTTCCTCATTAAAAAGCATATCTGGCAATACTACAAAGGGACAATATTTAAGTAAAATATAAATGACCTATTGTAACCTACCGAATTCATTGTGAGATACACTGTGACATGCGTTAACACTTTGCGTCATAGTACTGAGTTTATGACATTGGCATTAGGCACTGTCATTATGATTAGGAACTTGCATAAATGTTTAGGTTCACGTTATTGTTATCTTTTTGTTTAGTGTTTTCATTGATTGTTTAGTGCTTTTAAAAAACATGTCAAAAGCAAGAAAGCTATGGGGCGAATTCGAGAACCCAGAAAATAATGAAACTGTGCTGCAAAATGTTAATTTTAATCCAATCATCGAACTGGGTATGCAAAATATACCAGAGATACCAATAACTGTTAAATCTTCGCCTATAGAGTTACCAAAGCCTAATTTAATCACACACACTATACAGTTACATGCGTACGCTAGGCAATTAGGGGATATTCTCGAGCAGACCGAAAACGCTATATTTGAAGGTGTGAGAATTGGTGCATTAAGTTTGCCGCCTCCTCCACCGGAACCCGAAGTAAAAATAGTGCATGAACCTGTACCACCCATGAACTTATTACCGAAAGATTATAGCGACTTTTCGCGCGGGAATGGCCCGGTGATATTACCGTTCACACCAGAAAGTCACAAACGTGCTTTAAAACAATGTGCTGCAATAGCTATTGGCCATTTGGGCATTGCATCATGTACGAACACGGCTCTAACTGCTGTTGCTGATGCTTTAGATATCTACCTCATCAATATGGGCAAACTGTTGAGGAATGCAGTTGATAGAGAAGCTGGAGGGCTTGGACCAGGCTTCCCCGATGTTATATCAAAAGTATTCACTGATCTCCATATTGGGAATTTGCATGAATTTTATGAACACCGTATTCGTAAATATCATTCAATAATAAAAGATAAATGTAACATGCTGAGATCTAAATGTGAGACTTTAGCTATTGGTGAGGTCCCACCTCAAATTAAACTTGAAGAAGTTCCAGAACTACATTTCCCAGCAGCTCTTGATGCTTTCACACCCTCATTGGAACCTGGATTTCAAATGCTTCACAGTCTGGAACAAGAACAACTGCAGGGCTTGGACTTGCTGGATACAGTGACTGCTGATGATCTCAAAGTTGAAACTTTGGACTTTTGCCAACCTGATTCAGTTAAAATGTCTTCGCTCTCACCTAATGCTAAGAAAAAACGAAAATAAATTCTACAACATTCTAGTGTCTATCATTGTACATTATTATTTATTTAAAACGATAACTTAATAAACAATATTGACAGATATTTTTGTCTAAGCCATTTTCCCATCTGTCAATCTTATAAAATAATGGAAAGATGTGACCATAATGACCATCACCATAGAAATACCTGCTTATCTGTCTGTGGCATCCAATTTACATTTGTTGTTAGGATATTTTGGAAGCATTATTATTACATTTTAAAAGTCTTATTTGAGAAGTCCTTGTGATATATATATATATGTGTATAAAGTGTAACATTTTTCTTACATCTTTTTAATATTAAGCTACTATCAACCTTTGCCCATACTTTCCAGTGCCTATATACAAATCCTACCTGTAAATTTGTTCACAAAATGAAATACATAAATTTATAATATGGAACCATATCCCACACAAGTCCAATTATGACAATTTTTTTTAGTTATTTTTGTATATAGTTAGTTATCTTTGTATTATCTTATAAACACTATTTATTTTACCTCACGATTTTTTAATTCATTCTGCTATTTCAATTGCAAATACATGGATCAGTGTTGGCTATATGTATAAATAGTGAGTACTTATTACATTTAAAATTTATGATGCCCACAATTATATAACCTTTAATCAAGCATTGTTGATAGATGGTAGCTCATTAAAAATTTCCATGAGGTGGGAGTAATAAAACGATGGTTTTGTTAATAGCACCAAACAATTTATTAATTGATCCAATTTTAGTTAACCAATGGACTGACAGAGAACAGTGATTCTGACTGTAGCTAGTTCATATTATATACATTGAGACACTATAGTAAAATACAAAATGTTAAAACTAATTAAATATAAAACTTAACATTATCATTGTCCAAAAGTACTCAGAATTAAAGGAAAACATGGTTAAAACTTAAATGTTCCATGAATCCACCTTGATAAATCAAGCAATATTCAACCTCGAGAAATCTTAAAATAATGACTAATTTACAGACACTTACATTATGGAATGAAGATCATTATGCCCATAACAAATAAAACAATATCAACAAAACTAAAATTGCAAAAAGTTATACTAATGTTATATCTCATGAATTCTAAAAATTTTGTATCAAAGTCACTTAGAAGATTATATTCCTCAATATTCTGAAGATATTTTTATCTATCAACTTTTAAAGATGCATAACAACCTTTAAAGATAATTAATTAAATATTGTTTTAATTTTAATGTATGAATCATATGGAAAAACCAGCATTCCTTTGACCAACGATTTTAACATAATTAATATATGTACAAAATTCAGCACATTAACATGCTGACTATAACAGAAAAAAATATTTGGGATATTAAAAATGTTGCAGTGAGGGCTTTCATATTAGTTCTGACAAGTAGCAAAATAACAGTGACAAAATTTTAGTTCTATTTAAGATTCCACAAGTTATTGGGTAGCAACGGCCACATAACATCAAATGTGCTACATATTTATTTGCTTCTTCCATAACATTAAACAAGATTGTCTAAAGATTTTGTTATGGGCAGGAACTAAAACTAGATCTATCTCATGACAGAACTGTACATTAATAACTTTGATGTAATCTTCCATGCAAAGTATTTACTTCTTTTCAGGGGGAGTAGTCTTCTTTCTCCTGAACAGCAGGATGTGTGGTTCTGAAAACATGTCCAGTGCTATGTAAACACATTTACAGTTCAATAGGACTATGATTTATTGCATCACACATCATGTTCACCATTCAAGACTAAAGCAACCCATCAATAACATTAATTAACATTCAGTAATTGAGCAGGAATGCACTCACCAGGTTGATGTGTCATATAGTGAACCCAGCCCTGGCTTTGCTGCACACCAATGCTGCGCCACTCTTGTTCAGACATCAGATGATTCTTAGGTACCAGCTTCACCATCTCCTTGGGAAGAACAACATGCCTGAAATAATTAGGATTATCAACAACCCCCTCAAAATAAATCTTAAACATGGGAGATCCCAGAAAGTGTTACGCCTGTCTGAGATCCAACATCTACTCTTTACAAATAAGTTCACTTGCTAATAATGTAAAGACACATTTACTAGATGTGTCTGGTCAAATATGACCAAACTTATATTTACATGTATGAACAATTTCTTTAACATCTTGAAAATTCATGTACCACTGTTAATGAAGAATTAATTTAAAAAAAAATGCTAGCTAGCTAGAATTTGTAAATTCCCTGTTTTCAAATATTACCACCAAATTAGTTTCTTTTTTACTGGTAAATTTAACTACAAATAATTTGAAATGTGTCTATAAAATTTATCCGATCCAATGTTATTTATGATATAAATCGATTGATTTGATACCAAAAGCTTGTAAATTTTAGTTATATCTTTTAGAAGATAAACATTTATTTTAATTTAATATGTTTAATTTTTTGTCCATTTTTTAAATAAATTATTATCTGTGTTTTAATTGTGGGTCTATAGGTGATAGGGATATAGAAGAACCAATATTTATACTTAGTTAATTTTTTTAAAACTTATATTCCGCAATTAACGACATTTTATTTCGTCAATTTTGGTGGTGATAGAATATCATGAATATTGGCAAATAATCGCCATATATAAGTTAAACAGAAACATATTGTTTATATTGACGACATACTGTCAGCAAACATGAAAGGGATATTTGTAAAATTTTAAAACAGCAATCACTGAATTCGAAACCAAAGTATGTTTAAGCCAAAGAACAATTAGCAAAACTTTTGAATACATAGTTTTTTCCACATAATTTTCAAAACTCAAGTATTAATAATTTTACAATAAAATATATAACCTCAATAAATAATATGTCCAATTTCACGTAGAGCGAAATACTTGTGGCATGCGCATAGGATAAAATGTCATTTTGGTACATTTAGATATTACAAAATTACAGAGAAATGAGACGAAGGAAAAAAAATTAAATAATTTCCCATGGAATTGACTAAAACTGATTCCAAAATATACGTAAAAATAAATTACATAAATTATACGATGGAAATATAAGTACACCACAATAATAATTTACCATATGTTAATTTGTTTACCTATACTCGTGCTCCTCGTCATAATACTTCTCTGAATAGTAGATATCCCGCGACATATTGAATGTTAGATAAGCAAACACTGATCTGAGACAAAAGTTTATTTTTGGAAATACTTATACATATGTCGTCGTTCGTAATTCTATAATATATCTCAAAATCACAAAGAAATCAAAGTATTAAACTTCACACAACTATCGACAACTTTTGAGAAGAAACGTTAACGAA